>ML781479.1:25924-42821 GCA_009831015.1 Picea engelmannii | reverse complement strand
GCTCCCTAGTAGGATTTAGGGTGGCGCCAACGCTTTCAAAATCCATAGTGCTCCCTCAAAAGGGCCAAAGGAGCTTTATAACGCTCCCTGGCAGTGTAAGGGGGAGTGTCGGTGCTCCCAGAAGAGGTATAGGGGAGCGCTCTCCTTCAAAAGCTAGTTTTTGGGGTGCTTTCAGATGGAAAAAGGTCCATGAGCCTGTTGACTCATTTCTTCTCTTCCAAATCAAATGTTTGAGGTGTTTCAAGTGTCCTTCTCATGTCGTTATAGGAACGACATAGACATCATGGCAGTATGCTTTCCTGACACTTTGCGACACTTGTGAGCAACATGCGACACTTGCGACAATTGTAATGATGACACTTGTGACACTATCAAAGTGAGTATTTTTTATGTGTAACCGATTGCCCCCCAAAGTATGAAGTCGGAAGATAGGAACTAATAACTGAAATTCTTTGTAGACTTTCAAGCAATGGTATAGATGCAGAGAACCTGACAAAAGATGCACACAAACATCCAACAAATATTATGACATGTTTCAAAACCCAAGGCATGCATACCTATGCTTGGGTGATCAAGACTTTCAAGATATGGCCGCCATAAAATACACTGCGGATCCATGATTATATTGATAAAAAGGTATAGCCACTGAAAATACATTGTGGATCTATACTCCCATGACCTGAACTGATCGTAGCCACAAAGGATACACAATAGATCTACGAGATGACAAGACATAGCCACGACCAATACAAAGTGGATCTATGTAACAGTATATGTGTCATTGTTCAAGAGAAACTCCTTTGCAACCTAGGAAAAGTACATATCAAAGTGATCACTCAACCCAGGGTCTTCTTACTGATCCTGATGTTGTACGAATCTAACCATGAAAATAGATGTCCTGATGTTGAACATGGAAAAAAACACTTGATTACCGGTCAATGATGTAAACCATTAACAAGCGCTAGGGAGATCACCATTAATGTCAATGATTCCCAAGGTACTTTAGTACATTCCAACGAATGTGAATGGATGAGCTGGAGTTGAACATCCATGGAATCATTCGATCATAGGTCAACGATGTAAACCCACTGTCGAATGTGAGGAGGCCTGCCATTGAGGCATGCAGGTCCCAAAGTACTAACTGGTTTCTAAGTCTACTTCCTAGATAATGTGTTGAAGTCGATAGGAATAGACTCGTCGAGGGAGGGCCTTGATGTATCCCCCATCAACAACATGAAACAAACATAGAGATGTAATTGGTGGATCAAATGAACATGGATTGACATGGGTTTTGAGTCAAGATATTTGGGATGGCTGACTCTAGAGGTGGATACTTCCCTTGAACACTGAGGCACAACAACAAAACATGACATGGACCAAAACTATGCAGTGGATACTGTGACTTGTGTCGGGTGACCCAAAGGAGTGAAAGGAATCTCAAAGGATTGGCTCAGTGCAGAGGTTCAGCGGATTATGATGCGTGCAAATGAAAAAGTGTCGTGTTCAAGGGCGACTCTAAGAATTGCTGGATAATGTTCTCAAGAGACTTCTTGGCTTGCTTCTTTCAATTTTTTCCCCCATCCAGATAGACGAGTACCTCTTTTTAATTTAATGAGCTCGAGGAGGGTAACACATGCTCGATATAACTCACCTTCGGTAAGTTCCTCTTCCTTTGTTTAATGAACTGGAAGAAGTAAGGGTTCAATCCCATATGGTCCTATCGATGTGTGCTTTAGCGAGTCCAAAGACAAAAAACTTGAAGGTTTTTCAGGATTATAGAGTTTGGAAAAATACTTAAAAGAGAACTCTCTCAGTTCCTTTTTCGTACAGTAGTCTAACGAGACCGAAAAAGAGATAAACTATCGCTCGAAAGACACCCTTTGGAACCTTTTAACGAGTGTGAAAGGAAGCAAGGTCACTCAACAATCTTTTCATATTTAGAGAGTCTGAAAAGGGTTTAAAGGAGACTCCAGAGGGGTTCCTTTTTCGTGTGTTCGTGTATCCTAAAAAGAGATAAAAGTTTACCCAGTTGCATTCTCATGTATTTATGAGCACGAGAAAGAACAAATACTAAGCTCGGTACTCTGCCCCCATATTGAAAGCTGGTGACTTGACTCCATAATGATCATCAAAGACTGGAGACATGCCCCCCAAGATTCAATTCATTCACCGACTTTGAGGTTGTCACCAATTTTTGTGCTAGATGGAGAAAAAGGATATAGGTGGATGAAATGAAGGTTCAAAAATGAGACCTAACGAAAGACTCGACTTGACATCTACGAGATCTGGCGAAAGACTCAACTTGAAGGGAGAGGTCATTGTTTAATTTTTTAACGAGCTTGACACAGGAAAAGAACTATGCTCAAGGTTCCAGGTTCGATCCCCAGATTGTTGTTTCATTTTTTAACGAGCTTGCGACAAAGAAGAAAACTGTGCTCAAAGCCTCTGTTTCATTTTTTAACAAGATTGCCACAGAGAAGAGAAACTATGCTCGTGACCTCTGTTTCATTTTTTAATGAGCTTTCCATAAAGAAGAGAAACTATGCTCATGGTTTCATCCAGATCATGGCTTTCGAGAGGATAATTCTCTGGAAGGGTACCATGTCAATGGACAAGACTTGGTCATGGCTTCCAAGAGATATTCACTAGATGGAAGATAATCACTCGAGAAGGAACAAATGTCGAAAGTCATAACAGGGGTAAGGAGGTCAAGCTCTAATAACCCTACCGAAGAGATCACTATGTCAACTACCGGATCCAAATCGTCAAAAGTTGAAGTCATGGGAGACAACGCCACATAATTGATATGTGGAAGGGGTGATACTATCCGCATATAAGAACCACTTAGGGAGGTAACCCAGTCGGGGTCGATGAATGAAAGTTGATCAATAGTCACAATTCTTCCATTGTGAGGGAAAGATATCACACGAAAAAGGGTGGATACAAGAGCTTTCATAGCATAGACATAATCCCACCCAAGGAGTAAAGATAAATCCAAGGGGTCTCGGACTACCATGACATTGATAAAGGTAGTTTTCCCTCCCAAAGTTACAGGAAACTAAGGAAGGATCCCTAAAAGTTGACTAGTTCTTCTGTTAAAAGCTAACAGATTCTTTGTAACCGGTGCAAGCTGCGGACAACCCAAAGCGTACCAAGCAACAAAAGACAAAATACTAATGGACGCACCTTCATCTATCAGTGTTTGAGGAACGTCCCGACCACGAACCTGTACTGTAATCTGGAAAGGAATGTGAGAGGGAAGACGAGGTCTAGTTAGCACACCCCAATCAAAAAGGATGGCTTCAATACTTGGAGGGGGTTTCGCAGGAGATTGAGGGATGCCCCCGGCACGGTAGAGTCTGTATCAATGAGAAAAACATGGGTAGTATCGGGTTTACTCTCTATAAGGAGAGTAGGATCGACTGATGATTAGATCGGATCAACCAAAGGTGGACTTGGATAGACCACTTTAGCACTCTTCAGAGGAAAAGTGGGACTGACCAAGGAAGGGACTGGATCAGTCACTTTAGCACTCGTCAAAGGAGGAGTGGGATCAACCGATGGTAGAACCAAATCGATCACTTGAGTTTCATTATCCAAGGGAAGAATGGGGTCGACGGGTGGAAATGGATCGACCGCTTTGGTGTCACGCTCTTGATGAAGAGTGGGGTTGATCGATGATGGAACTGGATTAGCTATTGGGGTTTGTGGTTCAATCGAGGAGGAAACTAGATTGACCACCTGATCAACCAGAATGATCAGGGATGGAACCGGATTGACCAGTCCATCAACCAATGATGGGTTAGAGGAAAGCTTACAATAACCTTTTGGAAGTTGAATTTTTTCCAAAAGATAAGAAGCCTCGTCCATGCGAGGACAAAGGTGAGAGTAATGATTACCTTTACATAACATGCAAGGGAACTTGACAAGTTTCTTCTTCTTACTAACTTTAACATCACTAGTTGACGGGGTATCATTGACATGACTGACAGAGGCCGATGACGTGGAGGACCACATTTCTAAGACCTGGGTAAGACCGGGGTAATCCCTCAGAAGGTGGTCACCCTTACAAAGGTTGCAAGGGAATTTGGGTTTTGGATTCTTTATTTTAATCTTGTTGACCTCAACAACACTCCTAGTACTATTAACAATAACTGGTTTATTAGAGCCAACATCTGATGTTGTTGGGGCCTTTGTCCTTTTCGGGTTCTTCTTCTTCTTCTCTTTCCATTTCTTCTTCTTCTGATCAACCTGGCTACTTGCTTTAGAGCTTTCACTAGGAAAAGAAGGAGAAATGGAAGGATACTTAATGGGAGAAGGAGGCAAAAATTCGACATGAGGTTGATGTGTGGGTGGTGTATTGACATCTAAAGTATTAGGTGCAACTGAAACATTGGGAGGATTCAGGATCACCGGAGTGGGGAACAACCAAACTGGTAATCCAATAGTGAGTCCTGGAAGACTCAGTGTGGCAACATATGGAGGACCAAAGTTTCCAAACGAAGCATAGGTATAAGGCTCCCCAGGAGAAGGGGTTCCTCCATTGGTACTCCTAGGATTCGATGCCATTAACACTGACTCGACCTAAGGTCCACTAAGTAAAACAAACAACACACACTATGAATCTGAGAAGCAATCAATCAAACAAACCTTCCTACGATGAAACCGCTAGTTGGTGATGAAATCCAACATCGCGAGATCAAAATAGGAAGGGGTGGGGATAGAGCAGGTGGATCAGTTACATTGGTGACCTGCTTAATGGACTTATGCCTTGGTGCAAGATTCCACGCAGTAATTGTGGATTTACCCACCAAGGAGCCCGAGTGAGTTTGACCAATGTCTGTTCTAGGTATAGTGAGACTTCCCTTCACTATCACCTTATGTGAGACCCTAAAGATTATGGCTACTAAGGTCACCAAATCGTAGTCATCCCCTAGGCAGGTACAGTCGACAGTCCAGTCGAAACATATGGGCAGGATAACAAGTCCGAAATCAACTTGAAAGGCTTCCACTCAACATTGTGGGTATACCTTCCAGTGACCCCTAATATACGATCCGACCACTACAAACAGTTGGGCCACAGAGGGATAATCTCCGTAACTCACCCGAATGTGACCTCGTGCATAACCCCTGTGTGAGAGGGGGATCCCAACAAGCCAATATGACAATTGGATTTGACTCTCCCTACCGCAAGATACTAAGTTTGTTTGATAGCTTTGGAAAGTTATCCTTTCAACCTATTCCAAAGCCCTACACCTTAAACTAATGTAGGTTTGCTAACAAAGATGTAAAAAGTCTAATAAATTTTAGTTAAGCATTGATTTTAATTGATGTTTTTTACTCAGAGGGTGTACGAAAGTGAAACTGATGGAATGATGACTCGATTCCCAAAAATATGCATGAAATATGATAAGCAATTGTTTCTCTTCAATGAATACCTATTTAAAGGAAAGAGGAAGAGTCGTTTTCACTATCAAACACTTGATAAGGAATGCCCTAAATCAATTTCAGAGATGCAAACTAATATACAAACTAATCACTAAGATGTACTTTTTTCGTTTGTATGCAAATGATAATCAATTCAATGCAAAATTTCTCTTTCCAACTACCCTTTCAGATCAAGGAGATTCAGACAATAATATGCAAATTTCGTACAATCAACACACCCTTTTTTTTTGCGATCAAACAAGAGAAAGAAAACCAAAAAATCAAAAGGAAGGAGAAAGAGATTGGATCATATGACCTCAAAGAACCAAATGAGAAGAGTTACAGACTTCAAATGTCCTTCACTAGAGTTCTCACTCAGTCGGATAGGAGAGAAGAAAGCAGTGGATCGATTTCAATCTCTCAACAAGAAAAACTCAAAAAGAATGAAGAAGGGCATAAAATATGAACAAAAAGGTGTTTACTTCTCAGGAGGAAGCATTTCAAAGGTCAAAGGAAGCATCATTGAATCACAAAGCAGCTCAGCAAGTGAAGAAACAGGGTTTGGACCTCCAAAAATTGTAATTTTGGAAGAGATTTTGGGGGAAAAAGGGTTGGCGCTCTGGTATAAGTGCCACTAGAGAATTATAAAGCTTTGTCCAGCAGATTAAGGGAGTGTTGTCACTCTGCTAACAAAGCAGAGGAGCGTTGGAGTCCTAAAGCTCAGAAAAAGTCCAAAAAAACCCAAAATTCAATCAAATTTTGACAATCAAGGTGAGTGTGATGGAGTGAAGAGTCAATCAGCAAATGTAATCAGATATAAAGGGGTGAACAAGGCCTAATAATAAAAAATTTAATACAAGGTCTATGAGGAAAAACAAAACTAAGAAAGTTTTGATTCCTCCCCAGTGGAGTCGCCAGTTTCTGTTGTAGGAAAATCTCCCTGCGGACAGGTAGATCGCCTCAGAGAGCTAGACTCTTAACTCTAAGAGAGAAAGTGATTAACGTGGACACTGACTTCCTTTCATATATATACAAACTAATTCATGAGGAGGAAGGAGAACAAAAGTACCTTTTTATCGACGTTTGTCCCTGCACGCTCCGAGTTGAGCTCCAATCTTTCGCTCCTCGATGAGCCCTGTAGACAAACAAAGTATGACCACTTCCTACTCTATTGATATTAGATTGAAAATAGATCTATCTATCAACGATAAGTTCATGTAAGATCAGACACAAACTAGAAAGAAACAGGCCAAGCAAATTATATTAATGAGGATAAAACATTGCTTACAGCCATAGATGAATTGCAGCAACTCTGCCAAGTCCTCCTTGTCTACCCCTTGCTCAAAAGATCCACGATATGAATGATGATAGCTTCACCAATTTCTCCCTATGAGATCATAGGTATCTTTCTTCCAAAATATCTTTGTTCCAGCACCACTTATGAGATCATACGTTTGGTGTGATTCTCTCTTTTCCAGTCCCCTTTCACCATTAGAAAGCTTTCTTATATAGCCTTGGAGAGGCTTTAACCACTTGAGATATCCTTGGGGAAGTTGAGGATTTTCCTCCTTCAGTTGAGGATCTGCCCTAAGATCATGGTTGGACTAGGGATTCAAATCCAACTACCTTCAAAGAATGAAAGGATCCTTCCCCCATTCATCTCAACAACTCAACTGCTGCCCAAAATAGGTAGCGCTCCCTCAAAAGGACCATCAAAGAATTGTAGCGCTCCCTAGTAGGCTTTAGGGGGGCGCCAACGCTTTCAAAATCCATAGAAATCCCTCAAAAGGGCTAGAGGATATTTATAACACTCCCTGATAGTGTAAGGGGGAGCGTCGACACTCCCAGAAGAGATATAGGGGAGCACTCTCCTTCAAAAGCTAGTTTTTGGGGTGCTTTCAGATGGAAAAAGGTCCATGAGCCTGTTGAATCATTTCTTCTCTTCCAAATAAAATGTTTGAGGTTTTTCAAGTGTCCTTCTCATGTCGTTATAGGCATGACATAGGCATCATGGAAGTATTCTTCCCTGACACTTTGTGACACTTGTGAGCAACTTGCGACACTTGTAATGACGACACTTGTGACACTATCAAAGTGAGTATTTTTTGTGTGTAACACAAGGCTCTCTCATTTTAATCACACTTGAGTGTATTGAATATATATATAGGTTTCTAAGGTAACCAAGGATATCTAAGCTGAATTTCTGAGGGAAGGTGAAGAAAAGAAGGCCGAAATGCAAGGAAGGATAAATTCTTTTGATGGTGCTTTCTAAGGTATGTTATTTACAGGTCATCTTACCATTTCCACTATAAAAAAATTTCTATAATTATTCAAACCGTGAAATTGATATTCCATTGAGACAACATACCCAAGTATATGTGGTAAAAACTTCATCTTGTGGGTCGTTTTATTTTGGGAGTTACACTCCATGGAAAATAGGGTTTGTGGCTAGTCCTGAAACTAGTCAAAAACATGTGTTTCGGGTAAAAACGTCATAACGTATTCATAACAGATCCAAATTTTGTGAGACAAAATGTGTTGGTTATAATACCATATTTAGTATGCTTTGTAACATTTTCATATCAATTCAACAAATATTGTGCGTGGGGCAAGCTCTACAAGGTTGCTCTCTAGAATAACCCAGAATTCAGCAAGGTATGTTGTTTTTGCTATAACTTCTTTTCTGAGAGATTCCAAGTAGTGACACTTGGATAAAGTGCACAAAATGAATTGAAGAACACTGTTTATCAGTTTTATATCTTTATACATTATATGTTCAAATTTATGATTACTTCAAGTTAGGGTTGTTGACTAATCCAAAACTAGGCATGTCAAACTAAAGAAAAGTTTGATGAAAATGCTAGTCTCTTGTTGTTAAAGTTAAGGAAGGTTTGCAAGAATGTGATCATATACACCAGGTCTATTACATAGCTACAAATAAGATTTGGATGATGAAATTGATGAGGGATTTTGGTTGAGGTACATGTTGAGTACATGGTTGAGCCAAGTAGTTAATGAGTTGGCACATACATGAGGTGTATAGTTGATGATGTTGGTACATATTGATGTGTAATAGTTGATGAGTAGTTGAAACATGATCGGTACATACTTTGTACATGGTTGGATGCACTTGTTTATGGTACATGTTGATTACAGGTTGTTTGGTATAGGTTGGTGCATGGTTGATGCACTTGTTTATGGTACATGTTGATTACAGGTTGAGGTACAGGTTGATGCATGGTTGATGCATGGTTCATATTTATTGGTACAGGTTTACAGTGGTATATCTCACAGTGATAGTGTGACAATGGTTTGGTCATTCTACTTCTACTTTAGGGTGGCACGATGGGTAAAGGACAGGTGGTTGTATCCACCTTATTGTTGTAGCTAGAGAACATAGTGGGTTGTAGCATCCTTCTGGTTGTAGCCAGAGAATTGGGGAGTTGGAGCTTCCCTCAGGTTGTAGCTTGAGAAACTAGGGGGTTGGAGCCTCCTTCTAGTTGCAGTTGGAAAACAAAGGAAGTTGGTGCCTCCAGTGAATGTATTTCTTCAAGACATATAAGAAAAAACATTATGTGGTTTTCTCCCGATGTGGGTTTCCATGTAAAACACTAGTGTACTGTGTATGTGTGTCATTGTTTATTTCTTACTGCTCATTATTGGATAATAATTCTACATTGATATAACATTTGAAGAAAAAGGATTATAATTACGCTATTACTCATTCACCCCCCCCCCTTCTTAGTAATCCAACAATTGGTATCAGAGCAGTCTCCTTCAGAAATCAGTTTAACCACTAAAAGGTAGATCATGAAGAATACCAACTCGTATAAAAATGGAATACCACAATTTGATGGACATAAGTATGTTTTTTGGAGAATAAGGATGAAGACATATATAGAGGCACAATGATTTCAAGTTTGGAAATCAATTATAGATGGATACACAGCACCAACAGTTCCACCAAAAAATGACAAAGAAATGAAACTCGGTGAGAATAATTCCAAAGCCAAAAGTGCATGTTTGAATGGCCTCAGTGATACGGTATTCACAAAAGTTGCACATTATAAATCTACTAAAGATATTTGGGACAAGCTTCAAAATATTTATGAAGGAGATTCAAAAGTCAAAGCAGTAAAGCTTCAAACTTACAGAGGTTAGTTCGAACAACTAAAAATCAAGGAAGATGAAGATATCATAGCCTACTTATTACGAGTCGATGAAATAGTGAATGTAATCATAGGATTGGGAGAAGAAATCGAAGAATATGGAATTGTTCAAAAGGTACTAATATCTCTTCCTATGAGATTCAACCCTAAGATATCAACACTAGAAGAAATATCAAATCTAAACTCAATAAGCATGGATGAACTGCATGGAATATTCAGAACATATGAGATGAGAACTAAATAGGAAAATCTAGATGTAAAAGAAGAAACCTTCAAAGCATCCAAAAGATCAAAGCAAAAGAAAAAGGAACAAGAAGAATATAGCAGCATTAGCCACATCTCGGAATATGATCAAGAAGTGGCCAACTTCGTCAAAATAATGAACAAGGGAACCAATGGTAGGTATGGAAGTAATTCCTTTAATTTGTTTTAATTGTGATGGTATTGGTCATTTCGCTAACAAATGTCCTCATAAGAAAAAGAGAAATGATGAAGTTTACTCAAAAGGTAGAAAAACATATAAAGGTAAAAGAACTACAAAGTAAGTTTTCAAGAAAATATTTTGCACCAAATAAGACATCTCATGATTAGATGAAGATGAAGTCAGTGATAGGGAAACATGGAGAGTTATATTCATGGAAGTAGAAGACTTTAATAAATAAGACTCTAAAGAAGAATATGAAGAAGCATATGAAGAAGAAATTGAAGAGGCACAAGTTGACTTCCAATAAGAATTAATGAGTTCCATAGAAGTTATCAGAAGAGAAAAGAAGAAAAACAAGAAACTAGAAGCAGAACTAGATAAGAAAAAAGACACTCAAGAACTAGAACAAATGATCACAAAATTAAAGGTTCAAGTAGAAGAAGATAAAATAATTGAGGAAGCACTCAAAGAATAGCTAGAAGGAAAGGACATGATCATTGGAAACCTGGAAGTAGAGATTGTCACACTAAGAAAGGATATTCAAATTAAAAATATGCAGAATATCTCAAAAGTTCTGGAAGACATTATCAACAGTCAAAATCTCATATTGACAAGTCCGGACTTGGATACAATCAGACAGAAAAGAGATCAAGCTCCAAAACAATAGAGCAACAAACAAATCCAAAAATTTATGTAGAAACAATCATGTTGGCGACGGAAGTCACTCCTGGATTGCAGCAGGAGCAGAGCCTGACACCCATCAGTTTATGTCACAATTTGTTTATGATCAGGGTGATCGAATGGAAGTTAACTCAAAACAATATTGTTCCAACTCTGCAACTAGGCCAGGCATGCATGGGCAAGTGAGGCCTTAGATAAACTCCAAACAGTAAGTTGTAATAAGGGTGAGTAAGGGGGAAGACTTGTATAAGAGGAGTGCAAGGGTCTGTTATAAACATCATGCTTCTAACAGACTGTAGGAGAAGGCATCTAAATGCAAGATCTTCTTACATTCAAACGCAAAACACCGGAGAATACAACAATGCAACAATAAATCCTTTATCATAACATGATTACAATAATTCGCATGAATCAGTCGTTCACGAACTCTCTCAGCATAAGATGAAAATCATATGGAGCAAGAAAGATTGTCTGTCATAAAACAAGAAATCTCGCATACAGATGCATAACCAGAGAACTAGAGTGTTGCTAAAACTTTCCAGTCGGGAGCTTTTCTCAACCATTGATACTTTACAAAATACAAAGACTGAGTTTATATACACAGATAAATTCACCTAACAAGGGCATGCCCAGTCACCCAAGGCTTGGTGTCCCTTCATTCAAACTCGTACTAATATCCTTCTTCAAACGCCACTTTAACTACGTATGGCTCCTGCAAGGAGAGTAGCTGAGCCATTAAGTGTTGAGCTAGCGTGTGCAGACTTCTTTGTCTAGTCGAGGACTTCGGCATGACTTCTTTGGGAAAATAGGTACACAGGACCCCTTCGGGCAGACATCTCGCCATATCCTCCATACCTCACACTTAATGAATGATGAGAGGCTTCAACCACCCCTTCTCTCTTTCATTTACTCCAAGAGAAAACCAAGCTTGAGGTTAGATCAAAAGGCACCCGAAGAATGCGATGAACCTTTCAGCGACTGGACCCGATGCTTTTGGCCCCCTTTGCGCAGCTCTTTTTATTTCCCAGGTGACCACGGGCTGTGACTTTGCGTTTACTCTCAAAGGATATTTCGACGTTCGCGAATAGGAAGGGGTTGATCCTTGTTTCTTGAAATCACGATGAGGGAAACGCTGAGACGGCTTAATCTGGTGCCACACGTCCCTCTAGATATGATGGTTTTGAACTCTCCTGATGATGTTGTGGGCTTGGATCCTAGACACTCCCGACACCTCGCACATCGAGAAATTATGGAGCTGCTCTTTGTGCCTTAAAATCACGATGGGCGAAACGACGAGGAACCTAATCACGTGCCAGGTGTCTCCTATGGATGGACGGCCTAGATTGCTCCGTAATACTGCAAGCCCAACTTTGGGCACCTTCGGTGCCTTTGGGGTTTGGGGTTTCGAGATATAGGACAACACGGAACCTTCACCCTTTGAACTTGCGATTTCCGAAACGCTGACTCGACTAGATCTCGCGCCATGCGTCCTTTGGATGGACGGCTGCTATCCTTCCCTACATATAATATGGGCGCGATGCATTTGCGCTAATCTCAGCGCAACTCTACTAACCACGATTTTCCGCCAACCACTGATCTTCTCTTATGGATGAATCTGGACCGTCGACAATATAATCTCGCCCGCTTGCTTGCTTGGGAGCCTGAAATGAGATTTTCTGCATTGCGCTCGGGTGCTCCTCATGCGACTCGCTGACCCGAATGCTCTTGTGCCCCAGACAAGAAATGTTACTAACATTAGGCTCCATGGGGGATAGATTCATCCCTGTGATGCTCTAAGGACTCATTTTGCAGTTTCAGTGCCTTGCTGTTGGGCTATGGAGTCAGGCTCAAAACATCCCGCTGCTGAAAATATAAGACGAAAAATAAAAGCAACAAAATAAAGATACATGCTCAAAGGAGCTTATTTATATACAATACTAAACTAATAAAACACTTTACATGGGGCTAGGTGAAAGAAGATTTCCACCATAGCCATTCAAGCAGCTTCCTGGATAGAAGCTCCTTCCTTTTGTCAATGATCATCAACAGATGGTGTAACCGTGACAGTAGAACGGTTACACTCTTCAAATCCTCCTTACAGGCTAGAGTTGAGATGAAATATGGTGGCTCCAAGGCATAGGGGAAATGCCACTCTATGTACTTGCTGATAGGGTCATAGAATGAGTGGCGAATCCCAGAAAACTGGCGACAAATAACTGCCTGTGCTACACAGTTGTCCACCTGTGGCTGAATATCTATGATAAGCACAGGTAGGAGGACAACTGACGCAGGCTCACTGATCTCAGGTGGTGGCTATTCGTTGATTGGCTCTGGATAGAACATGAAATGCACACTCATTTGTTCCTCTCGTTCCTCCTCCTCTTTTCCGTTCACTCCCCCATCTTGTAAAAAGGGAATGGTCTCCCGATCCTTCTCTTCAATCCCAAATGTAAATACATCATGGGAAATCTCATGAAGGAAGAAAGAACGATCCTCTTCCATAACGGCTTCCTTGTTTAAATATGAGATAGTAGGCTCATTGGGGGCAGATGCTAACGCATCCCAAAAATCTTCAATAATCTCTTCAAAAGAGATGCTTAGATCATCTACCGCGAAGACTGGAAAATCCTTTTTGCTACCTTCAGATTCCAATTTTGCACACTGGGGAGTGGGGAATATTGCCTGCACCACTAGTTCACTCAGAGCGCCATCCTCCTCCCTGGGAGCTTCATCACTCTCATAAACCCCCCTGCTACAGACGAATGGGGAGGAGAAAGGACGGAGCTCTGATCCAGGTCATCGGGATCATCCTCATAGCCTACGTTCAAAACAGCTTCATCCGGTATAGAGTTGTGGTATCCCTCACTACAGTTATGACAAACTAACACAGAGGGATAAAAATCTTGGTAATAGGTGACGAAAGTTGCATGAAAATCTGAGAGTGAAGAAATGCTAGCAGGGGGTAAAGAATGATACCATTTATGCACATCCCTTGCTAACGAGAACATGAACATTTTCAATAATACATCCTCATGATGTATCTCCCACTGACACATGAGTTCATGAAACTCAATGAGGTGCTAAGTAGGGTTGTCATCTTCACGCTTTCCAAATATGGGAAAATAATCGCCCCATTCATTCGGAGAGGGGACAACATTAGGAAAACCAGGAATAGCAGAAAAATTAAAAGGAGCAAATCTGCGAGCAAGGATTTTCTCCATATTGAACCAGTGGAGTCACCAATCGATCCTTGAATCATGGAGTCGCCAGGTGAAATATGCGTAGCTTCGAATGTGTCTAGTCCTTGTTCACCATCAAAGGCCAGATCCTAACGTTGTTGTTACCCTAGGAAGCTTCTCAGGCTGAGAAAGCAGCCATTGAAACCTTCTCGAGAAATCTCCTTAGGGTTGGCTTTCAGGTGTGCTAATAGTAGCCATAGCTAAAATAGTGATGTGGAAACCTTGGAGTCGCCACAGTGGTGTCACCAGGTGCACAGTAGCAATCTTGAAGGGCTCTGATGTCCGATGCAACTTCAGAGTCAGAGGCTCAATGTCGTTCTGCCCAGGGAAAATATTCAACTTCGTCCCCGGCAACGGCGCCAGAAATGTTGGCAACGAAATTCAGTCCTGGATTGCAGCAGGAGCAGAGCCCGATGCCCATCAATTTATGTCATGATATATTTATGATAAGGGTGATCGAATGGAATTAACTCAAAACAATATTGTTCCAACTCTGCAACTAGGACAGGCATGCATGGGTAAGTGAGGTCTTAGATAAACTCCAAACAATAAGGTGTAATAAGGGTGAGTAACGGGGAAGACTTGTATAAGAGGAGTGAAAGGGTCTGTTATAAACATCAAGCTTCTAACAAACTGTAGGAGAAGGCATCTAAACACAAGATCTTCTTACATTCAAATGCAAAACACCGGAGAATACAACAATGCAACAATAATTCCTTTATCATAACATGATTGCAATAATTCACACGAATCAGTTGTTCACGAACTCTCTCAGCATAAGATGAAAATCATATGGAGCAAGAAAGATTGTCTGTCATAAAACAAGAAATCTCGCATACAGATGCATAACCAGAGAACTAGAGTGTTGCTAAAACTTTACGGTCGGGAGCTTTGCTCAACCATCGATACTTTACAAAATACAAAGACTGAGTTTATATACTTAGAGAAATTCACCTAACAGAGGCGTTCCCAGTCACCCAAGGCTTGGTGTCCCTTCAGTCAAACGCGTACTGATATCCTTCTTCAAATGCCACTTTAACTGCATATGGCTCTTGCAAGGAGAGTAGCTGAGCCATTAAGTGCTGAGCTAGCGTGTGCAGACTTCTCTGTCTAGTCGAGGACTTCGGCATGACTTCTTTGGAAAAATAGGTACACAGGACCCCTTCGGGCAGACAGCTCGCCAGATCCTCCATACCTCACACTTAATGAATGATGAGAGGCTTCAAACACCCCTTCTCGCTTTCATTTACTCCAAGCAAAAACCATGATTGAGGTCGGATCAAAAGGCACCCGGAGAACGCGATGAACCTTTCGGCGACTAGACCTGACTCCTTTGGCCCCCTTTGTGCAGCTCTTTTTATTTCCCAGGTGACCATGGGCTGTGACCTTTCATTTACTCTCAAAGGAGCTTTCGACGTTCACGAATAGGAAGGGGCTGATCCTTGTTTCTTGAAATCGCGATGAGCGAAACGCTGAGATGGCTTAATTTGGCACCACGCGTCCCTCTAGATCTGATGGTTCTGAACTCTCCTGACGATGCTGTGGGCCCGGGTCCTGGACACACCCGACACCTCACGCATCGAGAAATGACGGAGCTTCTCTTTGCACCTTAAAATCGCGATGGGTGAAACAACGAGGAACCTAATCATGCGCCAGGTGTCTCCTATGGATGGACGGCCTAGATTGCTCCGTAATACTACGGGCCCAACTTTGGGCACCTTCAGCGCCTTTGGGGTTCGGGGTTTCGAGATATAGGAGAACATGGAACCTTCACCCTTTGAACTCGTGATTGCCGAAACACCGACGTAACTAGATCTCGCGCCACTCATCCTTTGGATAGATGGCTGCTATCCTTCCCTACATATAATATGGGCGCGATGCATTTGTGCTAATCTCGGTGCAACTCCGCTAACCGCGATTTTCCGCCAACCACTGATATGCTCTTATGGATGAATCTGGACCACCGACGATATAATCTCGCCTGCTCGCTTGCTTGGGAGCCTGAAATGAGATTTTCTGTGTTGCGCTCGGGCGCTCCTCATGCGACTCGCTGACCCGAATGCTCTTGTGCCCCGGACAAGAAATGTTACTAACAAATCAAAGGGGATAAAAATATATACAAGGAAGATTACAGGGACACTCCTCCATCGAGAAGATTCATATTTTAGAATCAACAACAAATAGACAACCCTCAAGAGGAAGAAGGATTCATAAGAGCACCTCCATTCAGAAGATCTTCAACTACCAGGTATCAAACTATATTTTTTGGTTTATGTTATGGATGTAATAATTTTGGACATAAAGTTGTGTTCAACAACATGGGTATTTCAACATAGGACGAACACCTTCAGTAACCACTCACATAACCATATCAAATATTAACACACCAATTTTTTCATGTGGCAAAACCCCTACGGGGAAACATCCACGGCCTCAGCCAACGCGGCCACTTGGAGCAGTTTATTAATGCAAAGAAAAATATTACAGAGAGAGTTTACAACAGAGTTTCTCACAATCGATCGTCGACAAATGACCCTCCATTCTCTTTAAATAGAGATCATGGACCAATCAGGTTTTAAGCCACGAATCAATGGTTGTTAAGATCGAGGAGAGTATGAACCATTGGATCACTCTATGTCGGGAACATATCGTCACTGTCGAATTTCCTAACTACAAATGCATACTAATGCATACTAAATAAACACACTAGAAAACACGCTTTTACCTAATGACACAATAGACAAAGTAGATATTACTAAATCCTAAGTGTCTAAATATCCTAACATCCCCCCTTAAGAACAACTTGGGAACTGAAATGTACCACGAACATAGCGAAGTATCCTTTTAGCTGCTTTCCAATGGATTTCATGGGGTGTTTGCATATATCGGGAAACAAGACCAACAACAAAGGAAAGATCAGGACGGGTATGAGTCAAGTATAAGAGGATACCAACTAA
>ML781479.1:10382-21243 GCA_009831015.1 Picea engelmannii | reverse complement strand
ATCTCCATTTCCTTCCAAAAATCCATTTATCCCTATGAAAGACCCCTCAGGTTTGCAGGATTTAAGCTCTGATACCACTGTAATGATCCCAAGCCATTATGCAAGGATCATCACTGTTTTGGTGTCTTTTTAAAACTTTTTCTTAGTGAGGTATTTCATCAAACACTTTGATGATCTACCTTTTAGATGTGTTTATATGTGTGTATGCAACAAATAATAGGAAGAGATAACCATGGAACATACCTCAACCATATGCAGTAAGATAGACAAGCCAAAACATCTCAATTCTTCTTTATTCATAAAATAGAGAAACCTGCTACAATGATCTATGCCTGGATCCCATATAGTTATGTCCAGACACATGCTATGGTCATCCAAGCTGCTGAAGAGTGCATCCTCATCACTACAGGTTGATCTTGGAAGTAAATTCTCCATCAACCTGTCAACCTCTACAATCTTCTCAACTAATGGAGTCTCTAATAACTATGACTTAATCTCCTCTAGCTGATCTGTATGTGTAAGGTCCCCTGTTTGTACTCCCTGTATCTCCTCCTAGATCAGTGGATCTACATGTCCATGGTGTGAAACCCTCACAATAGGCTCATCCATCACATATGATGTGCCACTGATCTCCTCATGTGATGTGGCTATCATGGCTGTCTGAAAGGGTGACAAATGTGTCATGGCCCTCATAGGTAGCTCATCATCTCTAAGTGCTAACACGTGTGACTCCTCACTAGTGTCACCACTCTACTGAGGCGTAAGGCCATCAATGGTATGTGATATGTCTTTTGAGACACTAGTGCTATCGTCCTGTCCATCCAGCTGCCTATCCACTACATAAGGATCATCATCCTCCTCAAGCATGCAAGCATCACTAGCCCCTGTGCAAAAGTCATCATCACTATCCTCTGAGGTAGAGTCACTATCAATAGCCCCTGTGCAAGAGTCACTGTCATCATCCGACTTCTCTGAATCAACATATGTCGCTCCATCCACACACACCCCATCATCACTGTCATGGTGCCCCTCAACAGTGTGCTTCTTACCCTTACCCCTACACCTATGATCTGGTTCCCAAGGCACCTTGCAACTATAGCAAAGTTGCGTACTCCTAATGGGTGTGGGGTTTCTAATGGGTGTGGGGTTACCCCAAAGGGCTGCTCTGATTTCTGGTATCCGAGCCTTGATCCTCCAAACCTGTGGAGAGATCGGTGCATGCAGAAGTACAAGGGAATTGTTATGGGTCGGAGGAAGAAAAAGAACAATGAAACAGAGGCAGAAATGGAAGGGTCAGGAGACGACCATGAGCCTCAGGGCTTGGCTATATTAGTAACTGAATTTGGTAAGTTTGAACAAAACATGAACCGCATAGAAAGCACATTGGTTCGACAGTTGGATGAGTATCAGGAAACAAACAGAAGGGGACAGGCCGAAATCTCTGAAACCTTGAAGAAAGTTGATGAGAATCTACAGAAAATGAACGAGAACCAAACTAGGATAACTGACCTTCTAATGCAAGTAAACCATCGAGGCAAAGATCCTAATACGTATGGGAATAAGGAGGCTGGAGGGTCCGGTGGAACCCATGAGGAAGTCAGATATAACCCAGAGAAAGCACCAGGATCCAAAGGAAGTCTTGGAGGTGGCACGTTCCATGGGTAGATGGGTAACAGGACCAATCATAGGCCATACGTGCCAGTGTTTACAGATGAACTGCTAGGCCAACACTCAGGTAGCAGAGCTAACCCCAAACCATACATGCCCACATATACAGATGAGCAAGGGAAGCATGAACAGGTTGAAGATTTTGTGGCACAATTAGCCAGGAGTACCAGAGAATACTACAACTTGGATATGAAATTTCAAAGACAGATGTCCCTAGACCAATATTGTCAACTCAGGTTCAAAAACCAGCCTAGGATGAACCCCAGGGGCAACTTTGAGTTTGAGAAGGGCAGGGAAGATAGATATTCCATACCTTGATGGTACAACTAAGATGACAACACAAGCATGGGTGCAAAAGTTGGATACTTACCTGCAGCTTAACCCCATGAGAGAGATGGAGGCCATCAAGTTTGCCACTATGTACCTGGATGGAAAGGCTCACGACTGGTGGTACCATGGGCTCACCACACTCGACCACAACCAGATTGTATCTTATATAGAATTCACTCAGAGGCTCATTGATAGATTTGATCTAGGAGATCCTGAGTTGCATTTCTGGGAGCTCACCCAACTCAAGCAAACAGGTACGGCTAAGGCATACATTGATGAATTCCATAGGTTGGCAGTGATGGTGCAAGATATGTCCCCAACCAGTCTTATGATTCTCTTTACAGAAGGATTGATGGAACCCTTGAAGGGTTGGGTTAAGGCCTTCAAGCCTACCAGCCTACAGGAAGCCATTTGGAAGACGAGGGATCTGGGTCCAGCTGCTAAACCAAAATTCATTCCCATACCACCTCTTAACAGTGGTGAAATATCCACTCACCTTGTTCTGCAGCTTGGTCTCAGGGATGAAAGACTCCTCCACACCATTCTAGTCTCATCCCATCTCCATCTAGCACTTCAGAAGGTAGCAAGTCGTATTGTTCTTGAGTTTCCAGCAAGGGTGCACCATCATCTGGAGGGAGGTTCGATCCAGCTTATCCTGAGGGCCTGGGGCCATTCCAACAGTTGGGTTTTGTTTGCAGGGATAGGACCATCAGTTTGAGGGATTTTCTGGAGGGTTATCATCATTCTACATTTGTCTGTAGATTGGGACGTCTTGGATCCATAGGGGACGTCCTGTAATTCAGTAAAACTCAAATCTAGGGAGATCTGCTTGAGATCTGAGTTCGAAACTTCTCCCACGGGATTCTCATAGCCCGATCTATATTATTGGATAGTTTCAAAGCATTTGGAGGCCTCCTTCATCAGGGAAAAACCAGCTAGGGTTTCAGTCATCCAGTGGGACATCCCATTCAGTGGGAAATTCAGATCTACGGGGTTTGAGAGTGGATTTGGGAATTTGGACATCTGGGTTGTCCTTACAGTTGCCTGATCTATCATTTGGAATATTTCTCGGGATGATTGGACACTTTTGGTAGCAAGACAGAATTATTGAGGGCTTCATCATTCTAGCAGGACGTGGCACTTTCTAGCTTGGAGGTTGAGCATTAGTAAGACTCATATCTTCTTGATTCAGTCTTCATTGTATATCTAGCCTTTGGAGGCTTATTTTGTATTGTAGGGAGCATTTTGTAGTAGCTCATATCTATTTCTTGTACGACCATATGAGATTTATGCCAGATCGGCCATCTATTGTATTGATCTTATATTGCTCATAATAAAAAGGCCAGATCTTTGCTTGTGCTTCTACATCTTGAATATATTGTGATCTCCATGTGTTGATGAATCTTGTATGCACTTAATAACTCAATAAATTAGTAGTAGTTAATGATTCCAAGAAATAATTTGGCTTGGGATCATTTCAATAGTATTACTCAATGTATTCTCTGAAACTCCTCCAATTTTCACTCCTTGAATCCTCCCCAAAAAGAGGTTATAGAAAGAAGGGTAGACTTTATTCAATTCTAGTCTGTTCAGAAGACCCAACTTGTACAGCATGCCCCACGCTCAATATTTAACATCGGATTTTGAAACACACACACAAGAAAACATCGTCTATACTATTTCCAATGGAAGTGGTTCCACTTCATTTGGATTCTTTATGAAAAAGTTATAACTGTTGTAACCATAACACATGTTTATTGACTAGCTTCAGGACTGGTCACAAACCCTATCTTCCATAGAGTGTATCTCCATAATTATAGAGAATCAAGAGCTGAAATTTAGTAGAGGTACCTTGATATGTCTTCTCAATACCATAGCGATTTCACCATATGAATCGTTCTAGAAAAAGAGTTATAGAAAAAATGGTAAGATGACCTGAAAATAACATACCTTAGAACACATTACCAAAAGACTTCATCCTCCCTTCAAATCCGGCCTTCTTATCTTCTTATTACCTCTAAAATTTGACTTGTATCAAATGAATGTATAATGATGTTTATTTATACCATTTATGTCACTTCTTTTTAACATTAGGTCCGACATGACACTTTCTTATTTTGTAATTCTTTTCTTTAATTATTTTTAGGGCCTACATGTACTTCCTTCTTCAATTCACTTTTTCATCTTAAAAAATTCATTTCTTCTCAACCATGAGGATCCACGTGACGTGCCACATACCACCAGAAACAACATGATGTATATTATCCATTCATGAGTGTTGTATATGCATGTGCATTGTCCTTCATGTCCAAATACCTTTATCAATCTTGCGGTCCAAAACCCATGACTAGGGTTGACATCAATGACAACAACCAATATTCCAACATTATCAACATTAGTGGGTGTTTTTTCCTTTCCCAATGTAATCTGGTACAAGCCTTTACTTCTTAATAAATCTTCCATATGAGATTTCCATTGGAAGTAATTGTTGTTGGTAAGCAAGACAGTACTTGTAGAAGCCATATTAAATATGCAGATAATGTGGATTTAAAAGCTAAAACTAATCATTTGGATGGAAATAACTCGAAAAGTTATGTGGTTTAAAAAAAATGGCATTGAAAACAGACTTCCGATGTTAGAGTTACGCCTTTTTAAAAAAAAGGCACAATCGGTAACCAAATGACCACGTGATTGTGTAAGTTGCTTTATGAAGTGACCCACTTTTATAAAGAGAAGTGGGGATCACTTTTGCAATGAAGTTACTTTATAACAGAAAAGTTGCATGGAAAATAAATAACTTTAAAATAAATATTAAAGCTACTTATAGTGGTTCACTTTTATACTTGAAGTGAAATGCACTTTACAATTTTAGCATGAACTTTTTCAAAAAAGGTAACAAAAGAGAGACTTGAACTCAAGACCTCTTACTTAATAAGGAAAATTTTAACCAAATGATCTAGGAAAACATATTGTAATGTTTAGAAGGAGGATTGGGGTTGTTGGAGAGATTGCTAAAAAAAAACTCTTTTCACACAAGAAAAAAAATTTCGCTTCTCGATGACAACAATGGTTAGATCTCGGTTAGCTTACTTGGAATATGCACATTTTCCTATCTGTTTCTGATTTCCCAAGATCGCACAGGGAATGGGGAAAAGAGCATACACAGATATAAAAGGGTAGCAACCTAGAAATAAATAAAACAAAAATGAAATAAAACCAAAATACTACTCTACAAAAATTTAAAAAAATGTGTATTCAAGCTTTATACCTCTGGATTTGACTGTAATGGTCGTATCTTGGGCAAACAAAAACCTTTTTGAGTGAAACGAAAAGTATTCTTGACTGAAACGAGTGCTCTGAATGTAATGGAATAGTCCTCTTAGCCCATAAATGTACATAAATGATATAAAGTGGAGATGAGGAATCTCGGCTTCATGATCTCGATCTACAACAAGAGCGAGTCTTCAAACAAGCTCTGGTACCATGTTCGACAACACAGGTATTCCAATAGAGGATGAACACCTTCAGTAACCAATCACATAACCAGATCAAATATCAACACAACGATGTTTTCAAGTGGTAAAACCCTTACGGGGAAGCATCCACGGCCCCAGCCAACGTGGCCACTTGGAGCAGTTTATTAATGCAAAGAAAAAGATTACAGAGAGATTTTACAAGAGAGTTTCTCACAATCGATCGTCGGGAAATGAACCTCCATGATTTTTAAATAGAGATCATGGACCAATCAAGTGTTAAGCCATGTATCAATGGCCGTTAAGATCAAGGAGAGTATGAACTGTCGGATCACTCTATGTCGAGAACATATCGTAACCTTCGGATTTCCTAACTACAAATGCATACTAAAGAAACACACTAGAAAACACACTTTTACCTAACGACACAATAGACCAAGTAGATCTTACTAACTCCTAAGTGTCTAAATATCCTAACAAGCTGTAAATTGCAGAGCTAACAACAGGAACAATAACTACTTTCAGAGCCATATGCAAAGGGGTTATTCAAGAAGGCCTAGTGAAACACAGAGAAGAAGTTACAATAGGTTTGAATATTTGAGCACTGAAGTGGAATGTTACAAATGTAACAATTTTGGACACATGGCCAAAAATTGCAGAATGACAGTCCCTCCTAAGGAACCTCAACATAGTCACAAACAAGAACCTCAGAAAACGACATGGATAAGAAAGCAAGATCAGTATAGTAATGAATAATGCACAGTCGCTCTACAAGCTAAACAGAAGAAATGTGGTTGGTATGTTGACAGTGGATGTTCAAAACACATGACAGGTGATAGAGACAAGTTTCTTACAATACGAGAGGAAAGAGATAGATCAGTCTCCTTCGGAAATAATGATTCAACCAAAATCATTGGAAAAGGCACAGTCTGAATTGGGAACAAGAATGAAAAGGCAGAAAATGTTCTACTAGTAGAAGATATGAAACATATATTTTAAGTGTGAGCCAAATGTGTGACCAAGGTCATAAAGTTACTTTCAATTCACAAAAGTGTGAGATAAGAAAAGAAGGTTCAGGGAAATTGTTCGCTACAACTGCAAGAAATTCAAGCAACATATATGTGTTAAGCGAAATTGGAAATGAAAAGTGTTGTCTAGGAAAGGAAGATTAAAATTGGCTATGGCACAAAATAATGGGTCACACTCATTTTCATAACCTTTTCAAAGTCAACAAAAGAGAAGCAGTCAGAGAAATTCCCCAGATCACGAAACCAACCAACATTTTATACAAGCATTTCCAACAAGGAAAGAAAACAAAGACCAGGTTCAAATCAAAGGAATATTCAACAACAAAACCACTAGAAATTATGCATACTGATCTAGTTGGACCAAATACAACAAAAGTCTTAAAAGGTGAGAGATACTTTATGTTATTAGTTGATGATTATACAAGAATGACTGCAGTTTTCTTTCTCAAGAACAAGTCAAAATCTTTTGAAAACTTCAAGATCTACAATGAAATGGTTGAAAATGAAATGGATTCAAGAATAAAATGCTTAAGATTGGATAATGGAGGAGAATTCACCTCAAAGAAATTTATGGAATACTGTAGCAATCATGGAATAAAAAGGCAATTCTCCGTTGCTAGGACACCTAACATAATGGAAATGTTGAAAGAAAGAACAGGACAGGACAATAAATGGCTTGAACAATGATAATGGATTCAAAGTTGACAGATATTTTTTGGACACATGCAGTGCATATAGCAGTTCACATTCAAAACAGAGTAATGCTCATAAAAAACACTGATAAAACTCCCTATGAGCTATGGAAAGGAAGACCAACAAATGTGAAGCACTTCAGAGTTTTTGGAAGCAAATGCTACATCAAAAGAGAAGATGGCAGAATGAAAAAGTTTGACTCTTGTGTGGACAAATGAATACTTGTTGGTTATTCAAGTAAAATGAAAGCATACAAGTGTTACGATCTAAGATTAAACAAAGTTGTGGAAAGAATCAACGTAACAATTGATGAAACAGACAGACCAGAATCAAAGGAAGAAGGAAACAAATCAATGGAACAACTTTTCAAAGAAGAATATAAAAAAGAAGTAGAAGAGGAAGATGAAGACGAAGAGAATCTGATAGAATCACAAGAGAAAGTTCAACAAGTATCTCCAAAGACACCTAGCAAACGAGTACAAAAGAATTATCCTTCAGATCAAATTATTGGAAACAAAGATGCAGGAGTTGAGACTAGAAGAAAAATCCGTTCACCAAAACAAACACACCTAAAACTCTTATCTACAATTGAACCAAACTGTTTTGAAGAATCCACCAAGAATGAATTTTGGAATAAGGACATGGATGAAGAATTGGATCAAATAGAGAAAAATTACACTGGGGAATTGGTTCCAAGACCAAAGAATAATAATGTGATCGACACAAAATGGGTTTTCAGGAATAAATTGAATGAAGATGGACAGGTTACAAGGAACAAAGATAGATTGGTATGTAAAGGATATTCACAGATTCAAGGAATCGACTTTGAAGAGACATTTTCCCCAGTTGCCAGAATGGAAGCAGTCTGTTTTCTTTTAGCTTATGCATTATCCAAAAATGTTAAAGTATATCAGATAGACGTAAAATCAGCTTTTCTGAATGGGGAACTTGAAGAAGAAGTCTATATTGAACAACCATAAGGATTTCATTTGTCAGTGAACACAAACTATGTGTGTAAATTAAAGAAGGCCTTGTATGGTCTAAAATAGGCTCCTAGAGCATGGTACTCTAGACTGGATAAGTATCTGCAGCAGGCAGGGTTCAAAAAAGGAAGTGCAGACAACAACCTCTACATCAAGGTAAGTCAAGGTAATATTTTATTAATTAAAGTTTATGTTGATGATATTATTTTTGGTAGTGATGATGACAAGTTAAGCTAAAAATTTGCAAAAGACATGCATAATGAATTTGAAATTTCATTACTTGGAGAACTATCCTTCTTTCTGGGACTTTAGATACGAAAAAGCAACCAACAAATTTTTATTTCTCAAACCAAGTATATCAGAGAAATGATAAAGAGGTTCAGAATGGAAGATTGCAAACCAGTTATCACTCCCATGCAAACCAGGTATCACTCCCATGCAAACCAGTTGTAAGTTGAGAAAAGATGATGATTCGAAGTCTACAGATAAGAGGCAATACAAGACAATGATTGGTAGCCTACTATATGTGAAAACATCTAGACTAAATTTAATGTAGGTAGTTGGACAGGGGGCACTATTTCAAGAAGCACCAAAGGAATCACATGTATTAGCAGTAAAGAGGATTTTCAGATATATCAAAGGAGAAAAAGAGTTTGGATTATGGTATCCAAAAAGAAAATATCTATCACTTATTGCCTACACAGATGCAGATTGGGCAGGTTTTATTGATGACCGATGAAGCACCAGTGGAGCAATGTTATACTTAGGTGAGTGTTTAGTATCATGGCTAAGCAAGAAACAATCATCAGTATCTCTATCGGTTGTATCATGTTGTCATTGACGCCAATGGTTTTATTATTTGAGAGATTGTTGGATCATATGTCATTGATGTAAATGGTTTGATTGATTGATATCAAGTAATTGATTGATTGATGATTGATGAACAATGTATATGTATTGTCCTTGATGAGAATGATATATGTCAAAGTGGAAACCAATTGATAAATATGGATCATTGATATGATGCATAGATGAAGATGGATCAATGAGTTTTCATTGATACATGATGATGCATAGTTTGTTTGATGAAAAGATGACTCGTTATTGTCTTATCATGATTGATAAGGTGCACAAATGGATGAACTCAAAAGTGGTCCCCTTATGGTGAAATCTCTCACGAGAAGATGCTTTGCAGATTGAGTTATCCTAAAAGAACGGTTGGAGGAACCATGCCTGTATGTGGAATAATGAGATGAAGATCAATGAAGTTGTTGGTGAAACTATCCTAGATGGATAATGCTTATCATGCCATTTTCGGTGGTATGTGGAATGTCACATAACTCCTCATGGTTTGAGAATTATGGCCTTACGAAGTTGGAAGACCCCCATGTGAAGGCTTGAAGCCCCCAAGGTCAAAGAAGTCAAAGTGCTTGAAAAGAAGAAATAATTATTTAAATGATAAATTAAAGTGACAAAGTCAAGATGGATTATTTAAATGATAAAGTAAAGTGACAAAATCAAGAAGGAATATTTAAATGATAAAGTATTGGAGAACTTTCTATTCATGGAAAGTGGTTAACCCTACAATATGGAAAATACGTTAAGTGACCTAAAAATGGGTTAAGTAACCTAAAAATGGGTTAAGTGACCTAGAATATGAAAGTATAAATAAGATAGCTATGGTCTCTTGTAGATAATCCTTTTTGTGGATCAATGGAGAGCATATTGAGATTATCTTGTGGAGTATTGATGGAGAGCTTCTTGAGCATTATTGGTGTGGATCTCTTGAGCATGATTGAAGATCTATTCTGAGGAAGAGAGTGAGAAGAGGATCTCATGGACACATCAAAGTTTCGGCAATGTCAGAGATATTGATGGAAAAATTCTCAGAACTTTAGAAACCCTAGTTTATGAGGTTATGTGGGTTGTCTGTGCTTAGGGTGTGTATACATTAAGGCATACGCAAGCTATATAAAAATAGGGAGCATATGGTGGCCATAATAGTGAAGAATTGTGTTTGAGCTGGTGCCAAGCTCTTGGATAATTAGGTAGGTTCCAGATCTACATTCTATGGCCTCATATCTATCATTGAGACACTGGTATGATTACATTATTGTCTTTATGAATACTATTGTTTGATGTGATGGGAATGCTTAGGGCATTCTTGGTATGGCTTCTATGACATGGTTCAATTTGGTTGATTTGGTTGATAAAGTGATCAATACTCTTGTGATTAAGTGGTGACATGATTACTATGGTATACTAGATGCTTATACATGTTTGAGATAGCATTCATGTTTATCTATTGTGGAGCATGAGGAAGTTTTTAGATATCTTGGAGATGTTGTGACTAGATGTGGGTCAGTTTGGACAGTGGAAGACAAAAGAGAAAGTGATTGTAGGTTGTAGAGGATCTGAGCATGTGAAGAAAAGAAAAACCCTAGTTTCTCAGAAGCATACTGTTAGCGATATTTCTTGCAAGGGGGGTCGAAAATCAAATGAATGGGTTAAAACCCACTTGTCCAAGGTTTTAGGCGACAATGTGCCCGTGGTAAACAACGAGCAGGATTGGGCGGTCTAGACAAGCGCGCCCGGATCAACGACGCACAGCAAATTCTGGAGCCCCCTTGCCTTCCGACCTTTAAGCGAAGGGGGGGGGTCCGGAATCAGGGGCGCATCTCTTCAA
>ML781478.1:749866-767816 GCA_009831015.1 Picea engelmannii | reverse complement strand
AATATATACATTATAGTCATCCATATATACTTCTAGAAACTAATGTATGAATTCCTTAAAAGAAGTTATGACTACTCTTGAAAATATGGTTGGTGCATTCTTCAGTCCAAATGGCATGATTGTATATTGATAGGATCCTCATTCTGTAGCAAAAGTAGTCTTATACATGTCCTTTGGAGCTATTTTGATATGATGGTAACCTGAGAATCCATATGTAAATGAATATGCTTCTTGTCCTCCCACATTCTCTAAGACTTCATCTGTAATATGGGTAGGTAAAGGGTCGTGTAAGAAATCATCATTGAGTTTCCTTAGATCTACACAAATCCTTATCCCCCCTTGTTTCTTTTCTTGGACTACCATAGGATTGATCCATTCAGATTCCTCCATTGGTTCTATGATACCAACTTCCAACATTCGGTCAATTTATGCTTCCACTTTCTGCTTATACATTGGATTCATTTTGTATGGTCTTTTCCTGATAGGTCTAGCCTCAGGTTTGAGGGGTATCTTCATCTCACCTAGCTCCCCTACTATTCATTTCATCTCTGTAAAGGTCATTGGAAACATGTCACTATATCCGCACAGTAACTTTGTTATTATTTCTAATGTTTGCTTATCCCAATAGTTTCCAATACTTTCCATTTTAGGATTGTCATTCATCCCAATGTTGACTTTCTTAACTTTGATTGGTGCAGAAATTATTCGGACTCTAGAGATGGACCTCCCACCTCTCTCTCTCCTTCAATCTCTGTAATCTGAATGTTGTGTGGGTCATCTTCATCTGGTGCTTCTTCTTCGACATGATAGCATGAGAGTAAGTCTTTGACTGTCTTTCTATTCCATTGTTGATATTCTGTCATGATTTCAACCTCTGGTTCATCAATAAATATCACTCCCATATATCAATGTTGGGGTTCTCATGTTCAAATGAGAAATTTACTACAAAATTTTGTTGTAATATTGTCCATTTTGTAGTGCCTCTTCACATCTCCTAGTCTATATACTAGTTCCATGGAATCCCTTCTAATGTATGGATAAAGTGATGAGGCCATTCCTCTGGTGGTGTCATCCTCCATTGTATCATGCACTTATCCAATTGTTCCATGGATGTTCCTTGCCCATCATACCTATGCATTTTATTGCTCCCCTTTTTTGTGTAAAATATAATGCACAATAATTGTTTACACTCATACTAGTCATGAATCGTTTCTTTGTGCACCCCCCACCATCTTCCAGGTGTTTCCTTGAGTGTAATATCTAGGGATAATAGCCTCTGATTTTCTAACACTTCCTCTTCATATTTTGTCAAAAATTCCTCTAAGTCATTTAACCCTTTACCAACCCATCTTACTACGTGATCTATTCTTGCGCACCTCCTTGTGGAAACTTTATGTAATCGTTGTTGTCGGTTCTCCAAACCTGTGTCTGAGTCATAAGAACATGATGTAATGCTTCTCCAGTTGATTACCCCATCTTCACTTGGGTTAACATAATCCTCTTCTCGTATGGTGGTTCTGTACAACTGATTTATTTCTTCCATATCTAAACATGTGGCCTATACAAACATGTATCCTTCTAAAGGATCCAATGGTGCAATGACTCTATATTCGCCTGATTCAAAATTCATTTTTCTTATCTTTAGGTTGATTATATCCTAGTTATCAACTGCCCAATCCAATCCAAGCAATGTTGGGTAAGGTGTTGTACCATCTACTATCTCTATTACTTCATAATATGCCATAGTGTGCACTCCATCCAAATCTACTGTCACACCTTTAATCCTTCCAATTGACAACACTTTGTGTTGATTTTCTAATTTCAACTGGACATGTGAATAGCCTAGTGTGGGTTTTCCCATACACTGTCATGTCTTCTTAGGTAAGACATTTACTTCAGATCCTAAGTCCAATATAATATCTCCCATGTTGAAATCCCCAATATTATCATTTAGTCTGAATTATCTACTTGCCCTTCTTCTTGTATGAAGATGATTGATTGCTTTTTGTTCTAACTTCCCTTCTACCTCTGTGTTGCATCTTTCTAGCATATTTTGTAAGACCTTAACAATTGATGGATCCTTCAATAACTTATCACAGGATTGTAGAAAAGTCGTTATGGTACTTACTTTCTTCTAAAGGTTGTCCTTCATTGGTATGGTCCATTGAGGAGGGCATATCGTACATTGGTGAGTTCTTAGTTTGATGTGTGGCTTATGTAGATGCAACATTTTTCTTAAGAAACTCATGTCTGTCCTCCTTAAATATTTCCTTTTCTTTTCGTGCGTCAAACCTCTTCTGTGGATCAATATTCTTCTTAACCCATTGGTGTTGCACTGGATCTTCTTTGGTTGCATCGGTTCATGTCTTGGCTCCTCCTCGAGTGACTATATTGATGTTTCTCCTATCATCCCTAGCTTTTGCAAAGATCCACTGGATATTTTGGTTGTTCAGTTTCCTTTTTTCTTGGATCTTTCCTAAGAGTGTTGGGCATTCTTCTATGTCATGGTCTGTTGCGTGACAATACATACATGTCGCTAGTGGAAGTGGACAATCCCTTGCATAATGTCCTAGTTTTTGACAGTTGTGTCACACTACTAGTCCTTTGTCTTGTCCAAATCCTCCTATACCTCGTCCTCCACCTCTGTATCCACATTGATCTCCTCATGGTGCGTTGTAGTGAGGTACCTTCTTATATTGTGCAGGGTTAGCATTATTGTATTGCGGTTGCGCATTGTTGTACTATTGTTGCGCATTATTGTATGGTGGTGGTACCTAGTTGAACTGAGGTGCAACTTGTCTTGTCATAATTTCTTCTTGCACCCTATAAGTATCTAAATTTATTTCTCTTATCAACTCCATCGTCCTATAATCCTTATCATCATGACCCATTTATTTGCAAAAAATGCAATATGAACTTTTGGGTATTGTCTTATACTTTTGCATCATTGGAAAATGATATGGATCATGCTCATGCATTTTAAAAATATTTCACCATGGTCCTCCTGTTGGAAATGGATTTGGTACTCATGTTTCCATATATTGTGCGAAAGTTGGACATTCATTCTTATGGTGTCCTTTTTTCCTGCATAGGGTACACCAAACAACTTCTCTTTTATCTTTTCCCTTATTCTAGTTAAGTTGAAATGTTATATTCTTCAGATCCTCCTTCAACTCCTCTATTGTTGGATCTGTCTTCTAATATTGGTTCTCTTCTAGTTGTAAGGATTCATGCAGAGCCTCTGCTAGAGTTTGGAACTTCTGTTGTCTTAATGGGTATTTCAAGTGTGGTAATAGTGATTTCACAAATAAGCACCTATGTTGCATGTCAGTAATTGCATATTTCAACTTACCTTTCAGATGTTTGAACCTTTGATCAATCTCCCAAACAGTCTCACCTGGTTTTTTCCTGATTTCAATCATTTCATTCATGTACTAGTCTTCTGAGTTGGGCTTCTAAAAATTGTTTATCGGTAGTTTTTTCACGTCTTCAATAGTCTTTGTTACTCCTGGTGGACTATTTACATCTAGGCTCATGTACCAATCCAATGTGCATTCTCTTAGTGTGATAGCTAACTACATGAGTTTTGTATCCTCATATGTGATCTTATTTGCTTCCCATATCTTCTCACGAATGAATAAGTGTTTTTCAGGGTCCTCTGATGCCTCTCCCCAAAATTCTGGAATATGATCGTGGGATCATGTCCTGCCATTTTGAACTGCGTTGAACTACTTCCTTCGTGCGGTGTTGATAATTGATTGTTACTTCTTGAACTAGTTGCCCCAGTTGATACTCCTTGATTGGATCCCTATCCTGTTGCTTTTATTCCACTAAAATTAGGTTGTCTAAACATTGGTATTATTTCGGGTGTATTGGTCACACATGGGGTTGTATATTCCACACCGACGGTGATCTTGATTGGAGTTTTGTCTTTTGTTCCTAACCTTGGACCTCATGTTTACCTTTCATAAATTGCATGAAGGATTTCCTCAATCTTATCCACAGCCCAGAGATCCTCTATATCTTCTTCATCACTTTCCAAGCCCTCTCTATCGGCTATGGCTCTCTTTTTGTTATTCATTTTATATTGGTAGGGTACCCCATTGCGCGTATTTCCAGCTTTTTCCATTATCTACTTTATCCAGTCTTCCTTCATCATGATTGGGTCCATGGCCTACTTCTTATTTCCCTTATCCATCTCTTCCTCCATTTCTCAACCTCATGTCAGTGCTTCCCCCTTTCCCCCATGCACACAGGCAAGTTTAGCTATTTGATTCCATGGTAATCACATTTTATCATACAATAAAATCTTGATTGAAGTATACAACGATCTGATGTACCTACCTCTGGGTCCTTTTATAAAATCCTTCTCTATTGTGGTGTAAGACTTCGTGGTATCTACTACAAATTTGGTAATAATCCCTGCAACAATATTGTCTAACCAAAAATCTACTGCGCGTGTAAATTTTTTATTAACTTGTTGTAACTACGCGATCTCCATAGGATTCCACTCTAATTGTCTAATTTGATTTGTAGGGTGGTTGTCCTTTAACCTCAATAACCACTCCTGCAACGAATGTGGGAAATCACAGAAAAATACTTCATGCAAGTCGCTAAACACGTATTTGTCGAGATTTTTGCGTTGTGCTAACTTACAGTTCCTATTTTCTTTATGCACAAAATAAAGTTCATTTGTTTCCAACCATATTTCGATATCTTCCTTCGTTGGATTCCATGGACTGAACATTCTCTTCTATACTTTCATCCTCCATGTGTTTCTTCCACAGATCTTGTCCACTCAATATCGTGTAGTTCCACCCAACAATGGAACCATTTGTTGGTTTGATTCTCTTTTACTTCTTCTTGGGTTTACCCAGGTTCAGATCTCGACAGGTTTCCAACAAAATCCTTAAAAACTATCGGCCCTCCTGGTACACCAGAAGGAAACGTTATGCACAGGGTGCACAATGCAATCTCACCCGAGACAGATTTTATGGGTGATTGCAATACTCAGGTGTTTGCAGTATAGGAATGAGTGGGGATCTAGGATTGTGTTCTTCCTTCTCTATGCATTATCTTTGTTAGTTATTCAAGTACTTATATTATTTATTCATCTTTAAACCTATGCATGCATGTTGATATAGCTAGTTTAACCATTCATTCATAAACTAATGATCAACAAAAAGTAAACATTTATTAACAATCATATAGAACACAAGGTTTATCGTGGTTCACCCTCTCCTAGGGCTACGCCCACAAACATTTGGCTTCTCTTCTATCGTATTTAATCTGTTGTAAAATCTTGCGCTACACGCATTACATATTTAGTAATACAATCAAGATTGAGGGTAAGAACACTCTATGAGGCAGACTAGATCACACTAGGCTCCTCAGCCTGTGACCTAACCCTCAAAGTCTACCTTACTCGACTCTTATACAAACTTATTACAATAAATAATCCCACAAAGTGATATGAGATCTATCTATCTCACATACACACATATTTTTCCTTAACTGACATATCCCTCTCTTAGACCTCCTAGGTCCTTATTTATATTATTTTACAGGCTTATAGCCGTTAAAATCCTTATCAAAAACCCTAATCCAATCATTGTTAGTATTGTATACCTACACGCCATGTTTCTTTTCCTTCTTTTTCTGCATGTTGCTTTCTTGCCACTTGTTGCGCGTGCTCAAAAATTAGGTCTTCCTTTCAAAAAACAGGTCTTTCCCAAAAACAGATCCTTCTCCAAAAATATGCCTACACCCAGAATAAAATTCCTTCTCAAAATAGGCCTGCACCCAACAAACAACAAGGTGACTTGAGGAATGAACCCTTATGCCACAACTTCAGCTCCAACTCCAGTTCGTAGTCGACCATTGTCTAGCTCGCAATTGAGCATTTGTTTTTTCAAGTTGTTCCTGCTTGATGTCAAACTCTCTCTCCTTATTCTTCCACCCAACCCTCCTCTCCCACATCCCTTCCTCTTCCTCTCTATGTCACTCCCCTCCTCTCAAAAATCCCTCTCATCTCTCCCATTTCTTTCACACCATCATCTCCTACTTCGATATTTTCAACATGAACACAACCCAACCTCTATGTTGTTAGGTACAAAAGCACATAAAATTCATTGCAGGACATAGGATTATGTGGCGAGTGGAACACATATCATGGCAGGGGTAGGTCTACATAGTGGGGAATATGGATCTACCCATCCCATGGTCACCCTCTCTACAAACCTTGTTCTACTAGATTCTTAGTTTTGCACGTTTATGGAACTTTTTGAGCATCTTTGAGTAGAAGTGAGAACTATGTCATCTAGATTCCTAGAGGTGGAATTAGAGAACCCATCTCTTAGAAAATCATTAAATGGAAATCAAGTACTTGATACCCTAAAGCCACCAAATGATGCTTTACATGCATAAATTCTTGATCTAAAAAAACAACAATTAGAAATCTAGCATCAGTAGGCCACTTTTAAATAGGAAACTGAGATGACTATTAAATCATTGGCACACGGGGTTAAGGGTAAGGATACAAACCCCCTCTTTCTTAGGTCAAGAAAGTTTTTCAGGCCAAGCTAAGGGAAGAGTGCACTAAGAGAGCTTGGGAATTGAATTTAAATATCAGGGGGCTTCCCTCACCCTCTCCTTCCTTAGACCCCATGTAGGTAGGCACCATGTTCCTTTGAGAACCTTGATATTTTGACGTTGCTCTTGAGATTGTTTGGTTTGAAGATGAATCTACACTATTCATTCAGTTTATATCAATTAGTGATATAATTTGAGTGTTTTGCGCTAAGTATAATCTTTTATCCCTTCCCAATAGGATATTTTTACATGAGGATCTCACTTGATCCCAAGTTGTTTAGTTAAAACACTCCAAGGAGTTGGTCACACTAGCATGTCAGATAGGAAAATGGGAATTCATCTGTAACCTTCAAGCCATCATTCAGGATTCCCCTCCCTCCGGTTGCTCTTGGTCGAGGTTCTCTAAATGATGGTCTTATTGGGGGAGGCAACATGGTTTGGGTATATCAGTAGGTTGTTGGAATGACAACATATATTTCTATTCATCTATGGGAATGATCCTTGGTTCTCTTTGCACATTTGATATCCTCTTTATTATTAAGACCCACATGAGTCTTGTCCGGCCACTCCCAGACATAGTAGGTTGTCATTGGTTTTCAACTTGTCCATGGGAGACTAGAATTCCAGGCAGTGTCATAGGTTTAAGAGGAGTGGCATGTCTAACTAGGGACTCCCTCAGGGATTGGATTTCTCTAGTGGCTTCATACGAGTTTTCTTGGTTTATGTGGATTCGACTTAGTGGATTCACCTCTCTCCCCAGATACATCTATGTGGCAGTTTGTTACTTCCACCTATTTCATCTCAGTCTTCTATTTACAGTGATTCAGATAGAGATCCCTAATTGGACCTATACGTTGGAATCATTTATTACTTGATAATGGGGGGTATTATCCTATTGTGAAACTTAAATACCTATATCAGATCTCTTAAAATTCCCCTACATAAGCATTCACAAGACGTGTTTTGCATTCATGAAATAGATATAGATTCAAACAGACTCTAGCAGTTATCTAATGATGCCTCTTGGACTACCATCGGGTATGGAAGAAACCTCTTTTAGCTCGGTGAATCCCATGAGTTATTTATCATAAAATCTTGTTCATGCTTCCCAGAGCCTTGCTTCTTCACTTGTCGACCTCACGGTGGAGGTGCAAGTGTAGAATATTATGTCTTTCCCAGTCAACATCTTCTCCCCCTTATCCACCATTTTTCGGTGACACCCATCACCTTAGTTGACCACTCTCTTCTATCGTTCATTCTTGAGTTTGATGCCCCCCTCCTAGTCCACCTCAGACCACCTTTTCCTTTGATTAGGGGGACCCCGACATTTTTACTTCTCATCTCCACTAGACGCTCCCATTTGAGTCCCAATTCTTGTTCCTCGGCTCTGTTGATGCCATATATACTTGTCTTTCATCCACCATTTAGGGAGTTTCCCTTCAGACATACCCTCACTACACTAGATCCACCTCACCTTCCTTTAAAACTAGATCCTTCCCCATCAACAAGTGGTATGGAAACAAATTTTAAAACCTCCATAGTCAACTTCAGCATGTCATCACTCACACTCACCCCTCATACACCCATATTAAAGCTTCCTACTTCCACCTTCTCCACCATCAGAAGAACCTCTACATTTCCCAAAGGAGATGTGACTTGAGTGCTTCCATTATCCTCTCCCCTAAAAACTTTTGGTGCACCTTCTTTCCTCTCCATTCTTCTCTTCCCTCTGATCCTAAATCCATGTTCAACCATACCTCCTCCCTTGTAGCATACCTTGTGCCAAAAAATATAAAACGTTTCTCCAATACCAATCTGTCATGTACCCACTGCCCAACACTGACTGGGTATCTCTAAAATTCTCCCTCCTTGGAAATTTTGAATTTCAGACACCATTCTATGAATAAAGAAACATGCTACACACACATGCAATTATCAATAAACATCTATATCTATAAAATAAATTGATAACATGTCATGCATGTTGATATTAGGGCACTTGAGCTCATTTGTACTCACTTACCTCACTCACTCTCTCAAGTATAGCCCAAGTTTGGAGCTACAACTGCAAGAATGGAAGGTGGATCATCTGGAGTGATTCTTGGTCTCTCTCTCTCTCTAGTGTTATCTAGTCTAAGATATGCACCCTACCTTCTAGTATTTTTTGGTGGTATTCTTGGTGACATTCTTGGTGGTATTCTTGGTAAGAGCAACTGCAACTGCAACTACTGCAGTTGAGTATTGTTCTTGTTCTATGGTTTTGGGGCTTTCTCTCTAGTTCACTATCTTTAAATAAATATGTTCTCTCTTGGTTATCTGTTGGTTCTACTGCTGCTTCCGAAATAATTCTATATGGAAAAGGTTATGGTGCTCGGAAGTGGTTGTGTGCCTATGGTTGGGTGACATATTGTGATATTGTCTATGGTAAAACAAGCACATCGAATACTTGAATAGGTTAAGGTCCCACACTACCTTCAGAATAGTCTAGTTGTTGGAAGGTAGAGTGGGAGTTCTTTTTCAAGCTTCTTGTAACACCAGTTGCAGTTACAACTAGGGCTTCTGATTTTGCAGCTGCAACAAACCCTAATCTAATTCTTTGGGCACCTTAAGTGAAGCGTTGCACCTAATTTCTAGATATTCTAGTGTGCCCTAGACTGGCACACCCTCTTATGTCCTCAGCCAACAAAAACGTCAAGTTTGAGTTTTTGGTCAAAGTCAAAGTCAAAGGTTGACTTTTGGTCAAAATAGAGTTTATGGTCAAAGTTTAAATTTCATAATTTCTAGATTTTTCTAATCATTGAACCTTTTTTGTTCAATGTCTAACCACTTCTTGTCAAGATTGTGTCTAGTTTCATGTTAGAAGACAAGTTGAACGATGCTGCAAATTTCAAAGGTATGCACTTGTATATGATTTTCATGTTATATCATCCAACAAAGCATGAGTGTGTTTTGCAGGGAATGTAAAAGATACCTTGTCCAAGGAATGATCTTGGATTCAATACATTAAGAGGAACAAACAGTTGAGGCTCTAGGTTCCAGGTTTGATTGATCAAATTGTTATGTTTCAATTTGCACATATAATGTTTGATAGTTGCTATAGTACTCATAAACACTATAGTTGTGAAAAAAATATTTGAAATGTTCTATTACTACTAGGTATAATTAGTTGCATCTAAGTACTATTTATATAGCTGCTTATTGCACTTATTTGATGAACTAACAACTCCTCTAGGAGATATTTCTTTTTCTCGGGCAATACCTTTGTAATTCTATGATCCTTGTTACCATAGATATGTTCTTATAAAAATGCTATTGGAAAATACTTTTTATCTTGTTGTTCTTGTCCAAGGAAGGTCACAAGTGATAGCTGTGAGAAGGAGCTATAGTGACAGTTGCAAACACAGAGAAAATGATTCCATCAAGTGGGGAGGCAGGTGATATCACCAAGTACCAATTCTAAAGGAAGCATGTAAATAAAATGGAGTTTTGGATATCGTTCATTTATATGTGTGTGGACCAATGTCAACCTCCTCACTAAGTGGAAGACAAATATCTTGAGGTTCAATAATGAAGGAGAGTACACCTCCAAGGAGCTCGTTTCGTTTTGTAAAGCAGACGGGATTAGGAGAGAGTTAATTTTCCCATATAATCCTCAAAAAAAAGGTGTGGCAGAAAGGAAGAATCGTTCCATTGAAGAATATGTTAAGGCAATGATTAATGACCATAATATATCCATGTTTCTATGGGGAGAAGCAGTTATGGAATCCCTATATGTTCAGAATAGAAGTCCTCATTGTATATTGAAGAACATGACTCCAAAAAAATCGTTCTCTGGAAAGAAGCCAAGTGTGGAACACTTAAGGATCTTTGGTTGTCCTATCTATATCCATGTCCCCAAGGAAAAAAGGAAGAAGTTGGAACCTTTAGGAAAGAATGGTATATTCATTGGATAGAGTGAATCATCAAAATCTTATAGAATCTATGTTCTAGGTCAATAGAAGGTTGAAATCAACAGAGATGTGACTTTTGATGAAAATAATTCCTTCATGAAATCTATAGAATATTCCATGGAATCCAACGATGAAGAAGAACATGAAGGTCCCAAGGAAGAAACTACATGTTCTCCAAAACATCTCAATGCAGAACCTTTCACCTTTGAAGAAGCAGTCAAGAAGAAAGAATGGAAGAAAGCTATGATGGAAGAATATCAATCCATCATGAAAAATGATGTATGGGAAATTATGCCTAGACCTAAAGGAAAGTCTGTAGTCACTTCAAAATGGGTTTACAAGATAAAGCATGCAGTAGATGGGAGTATCGATAAATACATGGCAATATTTGTGGCTAGAGGGTTCTCCCAACATGAGGGAGAAGACTATGATGAGATGTTTTCTCCAGTTTTCATATAAACCTTTATTAGAGAAATCATATCTCTTGCAACATCCATGGGTTAGAGTTTACATCAGATGGATGTAAAGACCACTTTTCTCAATGGAGTGATTGAGGAAGAAGTTGAAATATCTGTGATCCCACTGATCAGGATATCTACTACGGATCTAGTGTTCTGCCTCACATATCTGATACACTGGGGGTTTCTGAATGCGTTTTATCTTCATATCTGATACTCTGGGGGTTTCTGGATGCGTTTTAGTTATGTTCTTGAGATGTTTTGTGGTTGTTTCATGTGCATGTTATATGTTATGGTTTAAACAATATATATATGATGCATGTGGAAATAAGGAACATCAACCACCCAATAATATGTATTATGATATTCAAGCATGGAAATACAATGAAATACTGGAAATATAGAAGATAGTCATCAGTTAGATCTCATGGATCGTCACTAGAATACAAGAAAATAACATAAACTAACTATGATCAGAATATGAAGCCAGATCTGATGCATGCATGGATAGATCGACAAAATCAACGGTTCTGGAGAAGAAAGGTAACCGCTACAAACTGGAAAACTCGTCTGAAAGGTTATAACCATCGAAATGAGATGGAAATTGTCCCAATAGAAGCACCATGGCCTCTAGAATGATATTGGTGACTGTCGGATGATAGATCTGGCCTTTGATTCTCTAGATCTCATCCCCTCGAGGTATGCACACCTCATGTCTCTCTGGATGTGCCCCGAATGATTCCACCAATGGAATCGGTTGCTATAGGACTCAAAACTATCGCCTCACCAAATGTGGAACTGGGTCGGAAGTGTTTCCCCATATCTTCTCTGATGCTTCGTCTATAACCCCAACTTTCCTTCCAAAAGAGTTGTGCCTTAAATGGTTGAGTGATGCGCTCTGAAGGATTCCATCGTCCGAATCTGATGGAAAGTGGCTCAATCTATGTTCCCTAGTGTTATAAACCTAATTTGCACCCAGCTTGCATACCTGGCCTCAAGCCCTACTAGTTGCCAATTTCTTGAGCCAAGCTCTTCTAAAAAGCCTTCTTTTTTAGACACACGTGCCATGGCCTTGTACAGCCTACATATGCACACATCCATATGCTTGCAGGCCTTCTACAACACGCATATACTGACAAAATCACGAAAAATGGAAAGTTGCAAACGGGAAACAAAGTTTCAGGAAATTGCTAAAACCGTTTGACTACCTATGACCAGTCATTCAACTGGATAACTACCTATAAAAGAAGAGGTAGGGGTCCCATTTGAGAAAGAAGAAGAAGAGTATATAAACTCTGCCCAAATTTATCCCCCCTTTGCTCCAATTTCCTGCAATTGTATTGTGAGGTTGAGTAGTTGGTGCATTGTGAAGAGGAGCCCAGGACCAGGTTCAAGGAGCAGTGCCGACCACATATTGTAAATTTTACTCTTGTGAAGATTAATACAAAAAGGAATATTGTTTTCGTCCCACCATATTATGTGTTCAAATTGTGTATGTATTTTATGATATTGTCACATCTAACTCAACAATTAGTATATGAAATGCATGTTTGCAGCTCTCTGTTTTTCCATGTGTGAATGCAGGTCAGCTTTGGGAGGAGGCTTGTAGTCAAGGAGCGAGTGAAAGCAAAGGGATTGACATCAAAAAAAGGATTCAAGGTAGAGTTACATGATCTTGTTTGCACCTTTGTATTGCATGAATGTGGGGTTTTGTGTTGGGAGAATAGGAAAAAGTAGATGCCTTTAAATGGTCATTTTCTGCAAGCATGATTAGAGCCCTTAAATGCTAAGTTTGTAAGCGGGATTTCCCACTCACTACAGAATTGGCGACTCCACTGGGGAGTCTCTAGGGTTCTTTGGGGATTTTTTATTGGGTATTTTGAAATTGGTTTTACTACGTTTTTTGAGTTTCTGCAAGAAGTATGAGTGTTCAGGGGTTCTGGTTCTCAATACCAGTCTTCCCTGCTCTGCTTACCAGACTATTTATTTTTTGTTTTTGAGATTCTTAAAAGGCATACGCACCCTGTAGTGGGACAGCTTGTGTATGCACGCACCCTACCTTTAGTCATCCCGTGTATGTATGCCTGCTGATGAAGTGCTAGCTGCGTGTATGAGAACCTAGGAAATCCTTCTCAGGAAGAGGCAATCATCCTCTCCCCTGTAGAAGCGATCCTTCTCAGGGATCTTCTGGGTCCTTCTAGGTCTTTAATTGAACAGTCCATAGTCAGGTAAAAAAATCAGGATTTGATAAATTTTTGTTGCCTCTTCTTTGTCAAAGTAAGTTTTTTTTACCTTTAAGGGGTGCTGGTGTTCAATACCAGTATCCTCTATTAAATCTTAGTTCATTCTTTTCTTTTTTTTTAGGATTTCAGAGGCACACATGGCCTGTAGTGGGCTTGCCCGTGTGCACACACGCCCTGCCCTTCTACAGCCCACGTATGCACGCTAGTTGTTGAAGAGATAGACGCATACCTGTTCAGAATTTTTTTTGGAGGCATTCATCCTCCTCCCTGTCAAGTTTTTACTTCCCAGGGTCTTTATTGTCTGAATGTGGTCTATGTCATAGAAACTTAGCCTAGGTTTGGAATCTATTATGGCTTGCTTTTTCATTCAAAGTCTTCTTCTGTTTCTTTGTTAGGTTTTTTGATGAGATAGTGAGTCAGTCTGATCTGCCTTCTTGGTTGTCAGTATCTCCCCGCGGACAGTGGTTGGCCAAAAACAATTCTTGGCCTTGTCCTGTCTTGGATTTTTTTACCGTTTTTTCTTCAGAAAAGGAGAAAGCTTCCAACTTTAGTTTTTCTTATTTATTTTTTAGGCACAATAAAAATAAAAGAAGATTTTTTCTTTGTTTGGTTGAGTTGTCAAGTGTTTGCACAGATTATCAGGAAAAAGTTCATTTTCATAAGTTCTTGGCCGATTGACTTAGGACAATAAGTAGCTCATAGTCGAGTGAAAGCCTTTTTTCAGTTTTCTGTCAAAAGATCTTAGAAAGAAATTTTGAAAAGTTGGTTAAAGTAAATTCTTTTTGAAGAAGTAGTTTTGTTTTAAGCACTTTGCATGTTCTTCTTTTCTTCGCTATAAAACATCATTGGTTTCATTATAATCTCCTATGACTTTATAAACAACCACTAAAATAAACTTTTAAATAAAAATCTTTTATACTTTGTGTTTTGTAGGGTACACCAACAAGTCCAAGACTAGAGCCTTGATTTAGGTTGGAGATGAAACTCTTCAAGGATACCAAAAACAAACATAAGAGTTTGAGCTAGGGAGTGTTCAAAGTTCAGTTACCGTGAAATTTTTCTGGGACCCCCCTCTAACACAAGGGATAAACACAAGGTCACGTGCGGAAAGGTAGCAGAGATAACCCCTCCAAAACCTGACCAAGCGTAGTGGGGAACTCATATAGAGGGATTGTCTTGGGATTTCGTCGTTAGCACTTGCCACGAAGCTTTGTGGGTCTCAAATCCATTCGAGGTCCTCAGTTTTCTTCCAGAACACTTGCTCTCGATACCCTAGATAGGTTTCGGGCTTGATACCGTACTCATTGTGGTCCACCTGACTGTCGACTGTACCCGCCTGGCAACTGTTCGCGAACTAGCAACCTAGTTGCCTATCATTCTAGTGACTTACAAAGGTGACTGCGGGGGTATACCATGGTAACTAGGATAGGGCCACACTTTGCAGAGTATACATGGAGGGTTCTTCCGTATTCAAGTTGCACTTGCACCGGTAAGTTTCTCTAGTGTTGGTTGTTGTAATTGTTCTTCCAACTAGCTAGAGACTGCATGTTTTATCTCATAGGAATTTTTTGATAGAGTGTGTTTGTTTCTCAATTAGTTAGAAAGGCCTTAGTCTGTCTCTGATCTTCTCACACAGTGGAGGATAAGAAGCTCCGCCAATCGCGAAGGATTCTTGGCCTACCAACGATCGATCTGGAGCCACCCCCATCGCCGCTAAGGTGGAAGCTAGACCAACAAGGGTCATTTGAAGAAACTGGGACACGGGTAATTGTGTCCAACCCACCTTCAAGAGAAGAACATCTCATCCTGGAGGAACCAAACATCATTGACCTTGAAGCGCAAGATCTTAGTCCTAACAACCCTTCGATTACGGATCTTTCGGTGCTCGTTGTCGTACAGGTCTATCCTTACGAGAGTTTGGAAGTATCCCAAGCAGAGATGGAACCAAATCCCACAACTTCTTCAGGGAATTCTCATATTCCCTCTACGATTGTCACAACTAGGGGTGTTGCACCTCTTAAACAACCATCGCCAGTCTGGGCCACTATGGTCTCGACTGCCTCTACTTTGGGCAATGGTCCGCTCCAATCTTTGGTGGCGATCACTGCTCCATTGTCTCATAATGCGACAGGCCCTCCGTTCACATACATAATGCCTCACTTCGATCCAAATGCTGTCCTTTTTCACTCCACTCAACCAACTCTAAGTCTAGGGGCAGGCAGTTCAAACACTCTGTTAAGGTCCTAACCCGCACATAGGTAGATCAATGTATTCGGATGTAATAAAGGTCAATATTAATAAGGCCTTTCAATAAAATAGAATAAGGCGGATGTAAGAAGACCTAATAGAAGCTTCCACTTCTAGAAGGATATTCCTCTAGATGCTTCTCTTAATAGACATATTTAGTATAAATAAGGGTCGAGGGTATGAAAACCCTATCCTGGAGATTATTATAATAGAGCGTTGCTCGACTAGAGGTTTCCCCCTCGAAGAGGCCTGTGAACATTTCTTTCTGAATCAAAGTGCTATTTCAGTTGTTGTTCTCATATTATTTATGTGTTATTGTGGAGATTATGTTGGTTATATTACTGTTATTCTGCCATTTCTACCATTTTATTTCTATTCTGCGTATTTATTATATCTGGTATCTTGCAAGTGGTATCAGAGCACTTTCCTTGGAAGAAATTGTGGGTATTTTTTTTTCAGGGTAGAGACATATTCCGACATCTTTAAGCCACAGAGATCTGTCGTTACATGCATAAACCTGCAGTTGAGGAATTCATACATGCAGGAAATACAAGTGGTTCTTAAGCGCACATATGTTGGCCACCCTTGTAACCTTTGTTGGTACCCCTTCGAGTGGTAGCGCATCAGACAACACCTGTGTACGGATCGACCTAGATTTCCTGAAGCCCTCTTTAGATAAACCTATCAGCCATCGGATTTCTATAGTGTCACCGAGAACAACACTCGGGAAGATACTCTCTAGTACCTGGGTAGTCGGGTAGTATGGCTAAGGGTACGGTCTATCCTCCTTAGTTAGTGCCCTGAGATATTGGGCCAAGTACTACTATTGGACCCCGCACGTATATCAAAGAGATATAGCACAGGGAAAACCCTTGTCTTTAGAACCCTTGAATACCTAACCCTTGGGGAACATAAACATAAACAAAATAAACCGACCAGATCTATTGTCGCACAACTATGTTCGGGTTGCCAAGTAAATACACATTTATTTCTGGTTAAGAATTTGGGGATTTCAACACTGCAGCATTCTTTAGACCAAAGTATAACCCCGCAACTGTAAAAAAAAAGTCTAGAAATTTTTTCACCATTATTTGAGACCTATTCCATTAGATTCATCTCTTCTCCCTTATCACATTCATCCATATCATTTTTCTGCAAAATATTATGACCCCTCCCACTCCCTTTTCAGTTCACCCATCCTCATGGCCCATACCTGTAGCCAAGAACTGGAGTCTCGCTTCAACACCTTGCAATCTAGTTTCCTTGAGACCCAAAAAAAAGTGAAACAACTCAGTGCTACTATTGCCTCCCATGATACATCCATCAATACCACCATAAATGCATCCGTACAATCCACAATGGAGGAAGTCAAACAAGAACTGACCGCCTAGCTTGAATCTGTCTTTGCATCACTCTGCACCAAACTAAAGATCCCTACCGATGACCCTTTTCCTGACGCACATACAAAGAATGAAGGTAAAACTTCTTCCCATTCCCATACCTTTCAGCCCCATCACTTTCAACAAGATGTACGCCTTCCATGGGTGGATGTAACCAAATTTGATGGCTCAGACCCCACTAGTTGGGTCACCCAAATGGAACATTATTTCTCTCTCTACAACATTATAGATGACTTGGCCAAACTCCGGTATGGTGTTCTCCATATAGATCAAGAATGATAGCAATGGAGAAAAACTTCCCATCAAGGGTATATTGCTTGGACCCAATTTTTGACTGAGATTTATGAACGCTTTGACACTGACACCAACCATTTGGGTCGTTTGACAAAATTGAAACAATCAGGAATAGTAGAAGACTTCATAGCTGCATTTGAGTGCTTGGATTTTCAAACAGAGGGAATGACTGATGCTTTCTTTCGAGAGTGTTTTATCAGTGGCCTCAAGGAGGAGATTCGGGCCCATGTCCTCATGGCTAGACCTGCGAGTTGGGTGGAGGCTACTACAAAAGCTAAAGAAGCACAAAAAAATGTTTCCTCTCAAAACCGTAAGCCTTCCTTTATCCCTCGCCCTAAGCTAGTAAACCCCACTACTCCCTCCGCCCCATTAAAGATCCAAAAATTGACCAGGGATGAAATGGTTGAACGCCAACTCAAAGGCCTCTGTTATAATTGTGATGACAAATATTTCCCGGGCCACAAATGTAAGGAACAAAATCTTTTTATGGCCATCTCTGAGGATATTCTGGAAGAGGATGTTGAAACACCCCTTATGCCCGAGTCACCAGAAATCACTGACATAAACCCTCCCTCCGACCCTCCCGAAGTGGAACCGAACATTTCCCTCAATGCTCTCACCGGATTCTCTACCCCCCAAACCCTCAAGTTAATCGGTTACATCAAGCACCGAAAGGTCATCATTCTGGTTGATAGTGGCAGCACCCACAATTTTATTCATCGCCGCATTGCCCAAGAAACCCATTGCTACATCCATGTTGTCAACAA
>ML781478.1:720687-747868 GCA_009831015.1 Picea engelmannii | reverse complement strand
TTGGAAACTTTCCTCTTCTTATGGATACTGGCCCAATAGGTTACCTTGTCTTTTCTTCAACTTTGTATAGTAGATCAGTGTAATATCTTTGAGCTATTAGAGGATATGCTAGGGGTTTTATGCATGTATTTGATGAAATTAATAATGAGATATGATTGACATTGCTATGATCCCGAGGACTAATGAGCCCATGGAGGGAATTTTTTTTGATGTGTAGGACCATACCCGATGGACAGGTACCAGTGGACCGATACACATGGGGAGATGATTAGCTCAGACCTCCATGGGGCTGAAGAGCCCATCAGATGGTTGCTGGGATCCCATCAGTGGCAGAGACAAGACAGTGGTATGATGAGCCTTTTCACATGAAGAAAAGAAGGACGCTCCACCCAGGACACTTTGGCTGAGCCCAGCCTAGGGGGGATGACCCACTTCAGATGGAACGTTTTCCTCTTAATGGACAGGACGTCACCTAGTAGATTCAGATGTATTCTTGAGTGTGTGGAAGTGTGATGAGATTACTGGCACGTGTGGAAACTTAGAGGAGCCCTAAAATGGCTAACGCCTGACTTCTGGATGCTGGATATGCCCAAAAAGGGCCAACATCTCCCCCAAAAGGGCTTGGCGTCCCACCTTTTGCTCATTTTGTGTCTTTTACTTAGCAGTTAATGTAAAAACAGTGTAATTTTTGTAGTCAGCCTTGTCGGTTGTTTTAATGACCTATTTTGTAAATTAAAGGTCATGGATTGATATATATTGAAGATGGTTTTCCCTCATTTGGACAACACAACTCACTCTCTTGTGAGATCTTATTTCTTGCGCCCTAGTTTGGTATTTTTGGTGTTTTAAAGTGAGGCGCAACTCTTGAAGGAGGATTTCTCTTGGCATTTATGGCATTTCTCTCATGGAAGGTTTACAACTAGGGTTTGCATATGCTCTTCTTCATGATATGTAAGTGTTTTTCTTGCAAAACTTCTTGATTGAATGGTTGTAGGTTAGTATTCTTGCATTTACTTATAAATTTGTTGATTTTAAAATGCTAGGTAGCAAGCACACAAGTAGGTCATTGCTACATGTCCCCTTGTTGAGAAATAGTTTTCATCCATTGAAGAAAGAAGACATAGCCTAGCTGTTGCTACACTTGTCTTCCCTTTTTCTGAGCTAGCGTTGAAGATATAGGTTGAAAAGAGGAGATGTCCTAAGCCTAGTTGGACTACACCTAGGGTTTCACCTTCTAGGGTTTGAAGGCCTTGCCTTTGCAACACTTTCTCCCTTAAATTTATACTTTGAGCTAGCTGTTTTGCCAAGTTTATTTAGAGAAGGAGGAAAGAGCATGAGGCCTTGCTTAAGCAACACCAGAGTGAGCCTCTTTCCCCTAGGGTTTTGATTCTAGGGCCCTGCCATTGCAACACAATAGAACCCTACCTTCCAGTCTCTAAGTTTTCATCCTCCCGAGACCTTGTGCCCTTACTTTTGACTCCATATACCCTAAGGCACTGGTTGAATCTCCAACGTTGAGTCTCTAGTGTACAAAACCATCTTTTAAACTTTAATTTCTCAAACCCTAACTAACCCTAACACTACTAACCTAGGCTAACATCATAGTTGACGCAACAAGATTTTGACTAATATAAGCAATTGAATGATGACGTCAAGCATTTACTGAGCAAGTTATTGATTGGATATACTGTAGGGTTGGTCATTTGGTAGATATTGATGAATTGATGATCTTTCATAGGATAAATAACAGAACGTTGACTTTCATCTTGTATCTATTGCATTGCTTATTGAATTAAATAAGATAGTTAAAGAAGTACTAACCCTTTGAGTTATAGCCTGCAATATATATATTGCGTTGTTATTATCTTGTTCCGGGCAGGTGTTTTCAACAGGGCCTACACTTCTTTTATTGGTTGATTAGTCAGACTATCTGATACTGGCGGTAACTTGCGAGGAGGGAAATATTAACACTTGACCTTGTATCCTTTGCCTCTTCAAACCCCAGGTTATCGGGGACATATCCCCTGGGATAACCTCCCTAAACAGAAAGAACCTCCCCATCGAGGTGACATTGGGTGTGGAAGGTTCCTATTATGCCAGTTTGTCCTCTACCCTATAGTCTGTGACCTAAAATACAAACTGCGTGATAACATTTTGGCATCGTTGCCGGGGAACACTGAGTCTATCTTCCTCAACGACAAATCCTTTGGTAAGCCTTGCCTCAAAGACCTTTCTCTTACAATCTTACTTGGCGACTCCACTAAGAATTTATTCCCTTATTCTTTGATAGTTTCAGGAAAACTATCTGGCGACTCCACAAACCAAAAGGAGATTCAATGATCCTCCTTTAGCTTTCAAAAGGAAGCCTCCAGCAAATTCACCTGTTGTCAAGTCACTTTTTGGAAAGAGACTTCCTTTAAACATGTCTACTTCTCAAACTAGTACTACAAATGCAGTCAACAATCAAAGACAATGGTCATCTACTTTGTTCAAGCCATTAGACATGTCATCCATACCTGGCTACCCTAGGCAAATGCCACCCAAATATGAGAAGTGGTTTCCTAAGTTTACTGGCATTGATACTACTAGTGCCGAAGAGCATATGAGTAACTTTTGGGCATTTTTTCAGCTTCACCCCATTAGTGATGATGTTGAATACTTGGTCATGAAGTTATTCTCCGCTTCCCTTTATGATGCTGCAAGACATTGGTATCTTGGCCTTCCTAATGGAAGAATCAAAACCATGGATAGACTTGAGCAAATATTCCTCAGAAGGTGGAGTATCAAAGAGGACCCGAACATGCTGCTCACCTGACTAAATAGCCTTGCCAAGCATGAGAATGAATCTATTCAAGAATTTCATACCAGATTCGAAGCATTACTCCAACGAATTCCCCCAAGCCACCATCCGAAAGATGATTATCTTGTTCACATTTATACTAGATCTTTCAGTGGCCAATTAGGGTATCTTCTTAGAGACAAAGACCCTCAGTCCATTCAAGAAGCCCAAGAGCTTGCAACCAAGATTGAAGGAAATCTCCTTTCATCCAAGATTGAGCCCTTTGCCAACCCTAGGGAGAGAATAGACACCAAGCAGAAAGTGGTACACAATGTTGAGCCTACTTCAGATATTTGCACCAGTATCAATAAGCTACAAGCTTCAATGGATAGCATCATGAAGAATCAAGAAGAAATGATGAACCGAATTGTTAGACTTGAAAAGTCCTAGACCCAGGCACCTAGACCTCCATTCAAAGGACCATTCCAGAAAGGAAACCAAACCTACAAGCTGAAGAATGAAAATGAAGTCCCAAATACTCTGGCCCCTACAAATGTCATTGATGAAAATCCTTGGTGCCTGGAATGTAGTGAAGCACATTGGGAGAATGAGTGTCCTTATAACACTAGCCAGCAACAAGTCAACAATCTAGACTACTTTTCGAGTTTCCCTCAAATAAATATAACCGATATCGAGCATCAGCAGGACCTGAAGGAAGCAGCCAGAACAACAAGACTAGAAATAATTAACAACTTGGACCAGGAGTCATGAGAAAAGATTAACAAGCAAGAAGTTCAAGTATACCAGAGAAAGAATCCAAAACAACCTGCCACTGATCAGCCAAAATCTCCTGAGGTTCTTCCCCCCAAGACATCCAAAGCTAATAAAAGTACCCTTGATTTTGATTTTGAAGGAGCTTTGTCGAAGATGCATGTGAACGTTCCCTTAAAAGAAGCAATTAAGATCCCTTCTATTAAAGAATGATTTAATACCTTTTTTTCGGGAACGACTGAGCCTATGGACCCCCCAATTATGTTGCAAGCTGATCACTTCAGGATCCAATATGGTGAAAACCCACCTTTCTTCATGACTCTTATGATGAATAATAAATACCTTAACAATTGCATGTTGGATATAGGTGCTGGTGCAAATATGATGTCTCTTAAAGTCATGCAGCAAATGGGCCTGAAGGTAACTAGGCCTTACAAAAATGTGTGTGGATTTGAATCCAAAGCAACACACACACATGATGTAGTCGAAAATGTCGAAGTGTAGTTGAAAGAATTCCCCGAGAAGACCGTCCACATAGATATTATAGTTGTTGATGTCCCAGATGTGTGGGGAATGTTGTTGTCTAGGAAGTTTGGTGCAATGATAGGCGGGTCCCTTGAAATGGATCTCACCTTTTTGCGGTTGCCTTTGAAAGATGGAACAACTGGACATTTACTCAATCTGCCAATAACTGGAAACCATGTACAAGATGTCGTTCCTTCTGTAAATGAAGCATAGAAAGATGTGATACAAACTCTTCAAGAATATTCTCCAGAAGACATGCCATTTGCTACAAAAGAATACTTTGACCAGATTGAGTGGCCCAAGAAAGAGGAATACCAGCAACTCCTAGATCAGTTTCAGAACAAAGAGGTAGGGACGGTGAAGATACTAAAAATAAAAACGGATGAAGAAGACGTGCAAATCCATCCGTCCCAACAGGAAGTTTTTACACCAGAAGCCCACCCACCTCCCTCAGTACAGTACACCAGGGTTGTTCAAGGAGAAACCAAACACAAAATCCAAAAATACAAGGAGGGGGAGTTGGTATGGATGTGGGATACTCAGAAAGGAGAGCCAACTAATGTAAAAGGAAGTACACAATCATGGCTCGGACCTTTGAAGGTCGGGATGGAATCAGTAGATAACTCGTACTATTTGTCCACCTTGGAAGGAAGAAGGTGCCCATTACCCATTAGCATACGCCTCCTCAAACCCCACCAAGGTGGTGGGACGTGACTGTACATGTAAGTATGAGTAGGTAGGCATTTTTCGTGTATTATACCATCTTCATTTCATGTTTGTTTCTTCATAGGAATCTTGATTGCCTTATTTCATATGTATACATGTTATATTTTGCGGGGTGGCAATAGCACCCCACCTGTGTTGCTGATGCATATTTTCGAGTGTGAGCAGGTTTGCAGGTTTATGCCAGAGATGTTGAGGTTCTCATGCGCTCTATGGTGAGCACATGTCCCCGAATTGGAGCCAGATGTTATCCCTGATTTCTAGGGATAACTAGGAGATCATGTCTCGAGGCCCACAGGTCCTAGACATGGAGTACTGAGAGTAGGATTGACCTGATCATGGCCCTGGAGGGCCCATCCTTCTTATTCTTCAGATTTGTCCTGTCAGCAGCAACAACATCCATCACCATCGGCTTGGACTTGCATCAGAGAAGACTCTTGCTCCATGAGGTAATTGGTCCAGGTATCATGGTATGTGTCATGTTTGATCATTATAACTTTCAAATATATGCATCAGGTTCCTTACATTTCTGACAACTGCTTGGATCTTACACTAACCCACTTGACCATTGTTGGGGGGATTAATGGGGTGCCCTAGCAATCTCGTGCCCATAGGTTTTGGTTAGATACCAGGGGGGATTTGAAGAGCCATCGTTCACTCCCACCATACTATCATTTTACATCTTATCTCCCATACATCCATCCCATTCCCCTAGTCCAGGCATTACGATGACCTATTTGAGGGGTTACACTTTGTTTTGTGGGAAGAAGGGGATAAAGGCCCAGTAGGTAAAAGCAGCTGGTAAAAGATAAAAGCCATAAGAAATAAAACCTAGAGATGCCTCACCCAAGGATCCCCGAGAAGGCAATAAAGGCCTCTCAATAAGAAACAAAAGGGACCCAAAGAAAAATAATAAAACAAGACCTAACCAAGAGGATGGGAGGTCTCATCACGAGCCGACCCATTATGTTCATAGGTATCTAGTAGTATGCCATTGTCATTATCTGGTTACCGCACCAGGGCAATGACCCTTGGTTGCATGGCCAAGGGAAAGGGGGTCTCATCATGAGCCATCCTTATCATTTCTGCGAAAATACTCATGGGTAACATTGTTAGCTCTGGTCACCATGCCAAGGCAGTGTCCTCTGGTCAGACCTTGAAGCAAAAAGGAAAGAAAAAGTAATGAATAAAAGAAATAACAAAGGCAATAAAGGGGCTTGGAAAAAACTGGCTTGGAAAAAACTGCATCCATGACAGGTACAACTCGCCTCCTACAAAGGCACCCACGGACAATACCTACCCCTGGTCTTCACTATGACCGAACATCCTTAGACTATACCACCTCATGCTACATGGCTTGAATGATGTCCTTTGGAAACTTTCCTCTTCTTATGGATACTGACCCAATAGGTTACCTTGTCTTTTCTTCAACTTTGTATAGTATATCAGTGTAATATCTTTGAGCTATTAGAGGATATGCTAGGGGTTTTATGCATGTATTTGATGAAATTAATGATGAAATATGATTGACATTGCTATGATCCCGAGGACTAATGAGCCCATGGAGGGTGAAGTTTTTGATGTGCAGGACCATGCCCGATGGACAGGTACCAGTGGATTGGTACACATGGGGAGATGATTAGCTCGGACCTCCATGGGGATGAAGAGCCCATTAGATGGTTGTTGGGATCCTATCAGTGGCAGAGATAGGACAGTGTTATGATGAGCCTTTGCACATGAAGAAAAGAAGGACTCTCCACCCAGGACACTTTGGCTGAGCCCAGCCTAGGGGGGATGACCCACTTTAGATGGAACATTTTCCTCTTAATGGACAGGACGTCACCTAGGAGATTCAAACATCTTCTTGAGCATGTGGCAGTGTGATGAGATTACTGGCACGTGTGGAAGCTTAGAGGAGCCCTAAAAGGGCCAACGCCTGACTTATGGATGTTGGATATTCCCAAAAAGGGCCAACGTCTCCCTTAGAAGGGCTTGACGTCCCACCTTTTGCTCATTTTGTGTCTTTTACTTAGCAGTTAATGTAAAAACAATGTAATTTTTGTAGTCAGCCTTGTCGGTTGTTTTAATGACCTATTCTATAAATTAAAGGTCATGGATTGATATATATTGAGGATGTTTTCCCCTCATTTGGACAACACAACTCACTCTCTTGTGAGATCTTATTTCTTGCGCCCTAGTTTGGTATTTTTGGTGTTTTAAAGTGAGGCACAACTCTTGAAGGAGGATTTCTCTTGGCATTTATGGCATTTCTCTCATGGAAGGTTTACAACTAGGGTTTGCATATGCTCTTCTTCATGATATGTAAGTGTTTTTCCTGCAAAACTTCTTGATTGAATGGTTGTAGGTTAGTATTCTTTCATTTACTTATAAATTTTATGATTTTAAAACCCTAGGTAGAAATCACACAAGTAGGTCATTGCTACATGTCCCCTTGTTGAGAAATAGTTTTCAGCCATTGAAGAAAGAAGACATAGCCTAGCCATTGCTACACTTGTCTTCCCTTTTTCTGAGCTAGCGTTGAAGATATAGGTTGAAAAGAGGAGACATCCTAGGCCAAGTTGGACTACACCTATGGTTTCACCTTCTAGGGTTTGAAGGCCTTGCCTTTGCAACACTTTCTCCCTTAAATTTATACTTTGATCTAGCCGTTTTGCCAAGTTTATTTAGAGAAGGAGGAAAGAGCACGAGGCCTTTCTTAAGCAACACCGGAGTGAGCCTCTTTCCCCTAGGGTTTTGATTCTAGGGCGCTGCCATTGTAGCACCATAGAACCCTACCTTCCAGTCTCTAAGTTTTCATCCTCCCGAGACCTTGTGCCCTTATTTTTTACTCCATATACCCTAAGTCACTGGTCAAATCTCCAACGTTGAGTCTCTAGTGTACAAAACCATCTTTTAAACTTTAATTTCTCAAACCCTAACTAACCCTAACACTGTTAACCTAGGTTGACATCATAGTTGACACAACAAGCTTTTGACTAATATAAGCAATTGAATGATGACATCAAGCATTTACTGAGCAAGTTATTGATTGGATATACTGTAGGCTTGGTCATTTGGTAGATATTGATGAATTGATGATCTTTCATAGGATAAATAACAGAACGTTGACTTTCATCTTGTATCTATTGCATTGCTTATTGAATTAAATTAGATAGTTAAAGAAGTACTAACCCTTTGAGTTATAGCCTATAATATATATATTGTGTTGTTATTATCTTGTTCCAGGCAGGTGTTTTCAACAGGGCCTACACTTCTTTTATTGGTTGATTAGCCGAACTATATGATACTGGTGGTAACCTGCGAGGACGAAAATCTTAACACTTGACCTTGTATCCTTTGCCTCTTGAAACCCCAGGTTACCAGGGATGTCTCCCCTAGGCTAACCTCCCTAAACAGAAAGAACCTCCCCATCGAGGTGACATTGGATGGGAAAGGTTCCTATTATGCCAATTTTCCCTCTACCTTATAGTCTGTGACCTAAAATACAAATTGCGCGATAACAAGGGCCACTATGAGTTTTCGGTCATGCCCTTTGGCTTGTGTAACGCCCCTTCCACCTTCTAGAGCCTCATGAACCATGTCTTTCGTCCTTTTCTCCGTCATTTTGTCTTAGTTTTCTTTGATGATATCCTCATCTATAGAAAAACCTGGACAGACCATCTCACTCATGTGGAACAATTTCTTTGCCTACTCTCTCAGCACCAACTTTTCCTGAAATAGTCTAAATTTGCTTTTGGTGCCTCAGAAGTAGAATACTTGGGTCATCTGGTGGGAAAGGATGGCATCAGGGTGGACCCAAAAAAGATTGAAGCTATGCAAGACTAGCCGCACCCAAAGACTCTCAAAAGCTTGCATGGATTTTTGGGCCTAATAGGGTATTATCGCAAGTTTGTTAAGAACTACGAAAAGATTGCAGCACCTCTCACAGCTCTCCTAAAAAAGAACTCTTTCACTTGGACTCCAACAGCTGCTCAAGATTTTCAAGCCTTGAAGACGACCATGTGCACCACTCTAGTTCTGGCCCTTCCCGATTTCAAAAATACCTTTGTGTTGGAATGTGATGCCTCAGGGAAAGGAATCGGTGTTTTCCTTATGCAAGAGGGTCGACCTTTGGCCTTCACCAGCAAGCAACTATCTGAAAGGAATCTGGGCAAACCCATTTATGAAAAGGAAATGTTGGCGATTTTGCATGCCGTTGAGCTGTGGCATCCTTATCTCTTGGGGAAACGCTTCCAAATTAAGACCAACCATCAAAGCCTCAAGTATTTTCTGGAACAACGCATTTCCTCCTAGGATCAACAAAAATGGGTGACTAAGCTCTTTGGATATGAATATGAGATCATTTACAAGAAGGTCAAAGACAATGTTGTGGCGGATGCACTGTCCTGAAAATATGAAGACGAAGGATCCATTTTTTCTCTTTCCTTCATTGTACCCGATTGTCTCCAAGATGTGCGCCAGGAATGGCTTCAAGATCCCAAAAGTTTGCATCTAATCCAGCAATTGCAGAACAAGACTCCGGCTCCCCCAGGGTACTCCTGGCTCTAAGATGAGTTGCGATACAAAGGTCGCTTGTATTTAAGTAAACAATCCAAGCTCAAATCCACAGTACTTTTTGTGCTTCATGCTACACCCACAGCGGGGCACTCAAGGTTCACCAAAACATATGACAACGTCAAACGTTCTTTTTTCTGGGATGGTATGAAATAGGAAATCCGTAAGTTTGTCGCTAAATGTGAGGTGTGTCAATGCAACAAGGGAGAAATAGTCAAATCTCTGGGCACCCTCCAACCACTTCTGATTCCCCCTGCTATTTGGAAGGATATCTCTATGGACTTTATTACATGCTTACCCAAATCGGGGAATAAATCAGTCATAATGGTGGTGGTGGATCGCCTTTCCAAGTATGCTCATTTTTGCGCTCTTCACCACCCATTTATTGCATCCACGGTGGCTCAAATTTTCATGGACCAAGTCTTCAAGCTTCATGGCATGCCACACTCTATTGTTTCTAATCGAGACCCAACTTTCACAAGCAATTTTTGGAAAGAACTGTTTAAGCTACAAGGCACACAATTGCATCTTAGCTCAGCTTATCATCCCCAGACGGATGGTCAAACGGAAGTTGTCCACAAGTGTTTGGAAACATATCTGAGGTGCTTTGCCTCTGAAAAAAAACACTAGTGGGCTCAATGGTTACCCCTAGCCAAATAGTGGTACAACACTACATACCATACAACCACTCACATGACTCCTTTTGAAGCGATAAATGGACAGAATCCACCTTCATTTCTCTCATACTTACCGGGTACCTCAAAGGTCCAGGCGGTTGACCAAACACTTACAATCCTTGAGGATATTCTTCGTACCATTAAAGAGAACTTGGTCATGGCACATAATCGCATGAAGCAGCAAGCAGATCAAGGTCGCTCGAAACGTCAATTTTCAGAAGGGGATCGGGTGTTTCTGCGACTACAACCATATAAGCAAACTCCCCTCAAGGCTGAGCATTGTCAGAAGCTAGCGCCCAAATTTTATGGTCCTTACACATTTCTCAAGTGTGTGGGACAAGTCGCATATCAGTTAGCTCTGCCCAGTCAGTCGAAGCTACATCCTATTTTTCATGTTTCCTGCTTGAAGAAGGTGATTGGAACCAAGTGCCAAATTCAAACCAACCTTCCAGATTTAGCTGAAGAAGGATCCATTTGGCTATAGCCAGAAGCAGTTTTGGACCAGTGTGAGCGTCGCCTGTGTCAGAGAACCATCAAGGAAGTGCTAGTACAGTGGAAAGATATGACTCCAGCAGATGCCACTTGGGAACCAACTACCATTCTGCAGCAGTTTCCACATCTTAAGCCTTGAGGAAAAGGTTGTTTTTAAGGGGGCGGACATGTTAAGGTCCTAACCCGCACATAGGTAGATCAATGTATTCGAATGTAATAAAGGTCAATATTAATAAGGCCTTTCAATAAAATAGAATAAGGCAGATGTAAGAAGACCTAATAGAATCTTCCGCTTCTAGAAGGATCTTCCTCTAGATGCTTCTCTTAATAGGCATATTTAGTATAAATAAGGGTTGAGGGTATGAAAACCCTAGCTTGGCGATTATTGTAATAGAGCACTACTCGACTGGAGGTTTCCCCCCCGAAGAGGACTGTGAACATTGCTTTCTGAATCAAAGTGTTATTTCAGTTGTTGTTCTCATATTATTTCTATGTTATTGTGGAGATTATGTTGGTTATATTACTGTTATTCTTCCATTTCTAGCATTTTATTTTTGTTCTGCGTATTTATTATATCTGGTATCTTGCACACTCCTTTGTAAGGATCTAGGGGGGGAATTCTAGCTCCTTATAATGATTTCCTTTATGGAGGGGGTCACATACCTCCTTCGTTCCCTACACTCGACGGTGCTCACCAGTAATCCGTCGGGCCAAGAATAAACTATGGTTAGTATGGAGTGAGTAGTCAAGGACTGACTTCTAATAGTCAGCCGGTAGGTTCGACACCGTTCTCTTTGTTCGGTGCGTTTTCTAACTGCTTTCCCCACTGGGGGCAACCCTGGTTATGGACAACTGAATCCTATGTAGGGTACTATTCCTGCACAGGGGGAAAACCTAGGAATCCCTTCCCCCCAAGGCCCTTAGAATCATTTGCAAGGATCAGCTTCCTCGTCATGGATGTCGACAGGGGGCAACCCTTTCCAAAGTCATTGGAACCTCGGACAAGGTTAAACACCTATGCCCGTCGGGTTGGCAGGGGGCATCCCCTCTCAAAATCCTTAGACCACAATGCAAGCCCACCCTCCTTTGTCCTTCTATGAAAGTCAGCCGACGATGCCTCAACAAGCGTAAAATCCGTACGTTGGTCCTAGACAAGGTTTTGACTAGAATCCTAGCCAGCATCCAAACTTTTCCTGGCAACCTGGTGCCAATCCAAATCTAGGTCCCTTTTTCCATGGTCATAATCAACAACCCAAACTACCATTCCTGGTAACTTTGCATTTGCCTAACCTAACGAGGTTGATGGATGACCCCATCTGTCACAATCCGCGTTGACCTCCTATGTCGACCAAGTTTCCTTTAGACACTCCCAAGTTTGAAGCCAAACCTAACGAATATCTAGGCGATCACATGACTACTTTTCATATTTGGTGCTTGTCTAACTCATCGAAAGACAAATCCGTCCAGTTGCGCTTGTTTCAACGCACTCTCATAGGGAGTGCTGTGAAATGGTACATTGATATCGACCACTCAAGATACTCTTCCTTCGGCGAATTGGCAATGTCTTTCTTAAACCATTTCCAATTACCTGTGAGATACGATGTCGGCACCGAATTGTTGGCCAACTTTGAGCAGACCAAGGTGGTCCATATCTCTGATCACATCCGAGAATGGAGACACTAGAAGAGTTTGATAAAAGTACCAATCCCACCAGAATTTTTGCTAGAGTGGTTCCTTAAATCTTTGGTACCCTAGTTATCCAAAGATGTAGCGACATCAAGAGTCTTTTATGAAGAAGATGTGTTAATGAGAGCTCAACAGATTGAGCTGATTTACTCGCAATATGGCCTACTTTATGAAATTTTTCCAGATGCACCTAGGTCAATTCTTGACAAAACCAGATAGAGAGTTGGACCACATGTTGATGGTATTGTCGGCTCAACACAAGCTAATTCCACTGATCCACTATCAAAAAAATTGCAACAATTGTCGATACACCATACAACGACCAGCCAGACCACTGGTCCGACAACTCCCCCTACCCAAATTTCAGATGTACATAGTGTACTATCGACAAACCCGAAGGCCAACCAACAACCCGACGGGAAAAAGAAACAATGAAAGAAGGGTAAGGGGGATAAGAAACCTACAAATAATGTTGGCGAGGGAAACAGTGAAAAGAAAAAGATGAAGTATCCATGTAATCTGTGCACGAAAGACCACCCAAATTATCAGTGCCCTCATCTCGCGAAGGCCCAAAAGTTATTGTCACAACAACAACCTGCAGTGTTAACGAACCCATTCCAACAAGGGAAAAATTTAACTCAAGCCTTCGTGAGCGTGGAAGGGGGCAGTCAAGGACCTCCTCCGTCTTTGAGTAATCCTTCATCCGCGAATGTGTATATGATGAAAGGTGATTCTTACATATCAACCAGAGCGCATGATTATGGAATGCCTAGCTCCTCTGAGAAGAGTAAAGAAGTTGAGATTCCCCCTCTTCCTCTCCAGATTGAGAAGACGTTGGGAGAAATAATGACACGCATCCCAAAAGGTGCGTTCAAGAAATCTTCTCACAAATCGAATGCAAGGGCCACCCAAAACTACTCTATGGTGGAGGATTTGTCACAAACCCCTTCTGTGATGTCTTATTTGGAAGTCCCCCAAAGTTTCCCTTCCCAGAGAAAGGCTCTGTTAGCCTCTTTAGGATCTACTAAGACTTGTAATACGGGCACGATCATAATTGATACGACTGACTTAAAACCTCGTCTCCCTTACCACGTTGCATTTCATATAGTAGTGGCTTATACCACGAAAACTTTTACAAGGAACATTTTCCACACAGTGGTTGATGAGGGGGCCTCGACATGCGTAATGTATTTGGCATGTTGGAAGGCCATAGGCCGACCCATTTTGTCTCCATCACCAACTCTTCTTACCTCTTTCGACAGTCTTTCTTTCCGACCACATGGAATCATTCCCTCTTTCCCCATGTAGTTAGGGGGGAAAACCGTGTGTGTCAAAGTTGAAGTAGTCGATGCTCAGCTCGACTATAATATTCTATTAGGAAGGAGTTGGACTTATTCTATGCAAGCAGTGGTTGCTATTGTTTTCCAGGTCTTGTTGTTTCCACACGAGGACCGGATCGTGACCATTGATCAATTGTCTTTCTCACGTCCTGACCCTTCATCGGGGGCATCCACAGTCTTGATCATTGATAACCCTCAACCTGACATCGTCAACACAGGGGTTGGTTTGTACCCACCTTTTATGGGTACTTTCGATTACCTGGCCCTTCCTGACGATATTAAGTTCGTGTCAAAACAGCCTAAGGTTGAGATTTTTCAAGTCTCGTTGTTTCGTACGACTTACTTTCACAATCTATGGACTCTTCCTTCCCCATCAAGAACGATGGAAGGGACATGGCAGCATGGCATGTCCATACCCTTGTATGCGATAGAAGTTGCGTACTCTATAGTCCACCAAGCTTCCGTCGACCCCGATCTAACTCCCACGCAAGAGTTAGATCTGATTTCAAAGCCTACTTGGGCTCGAGGTTCCCTTACCAATACCGATTATTTAGACTTAGTCCTGCCCTCCAATGAAGAAATCATAGAGGTAATGATAAGTTCGAACAAACCCTGGGATGATCTCCATCATAGATCTTACTTACTCCCAGAGTTAAGAAGAATTGAAGCAGGAGAATTCACTTTGACTATGACTGGAGATAGGTCTTGTCCTATCAATCCCTTGTCTATGCACGCAATTTATGCCGAGGGTAATATGGAAGCCATCACTGAAATGATACCTATTGATATCTCCAGAACCCCTGGCATCACATAGAATGTCCTCGTCAGAGATGATTTCTCCCCCGAAGAGATTCAAATCTACATGGATTTATTTAAAGAATTTTGTGACGTTTTTTCTTGGTCTTATGAGGAAATGCCAGGCATCGATCCAAGAATTGTTGAACATGAAATCATGACTTATCCTAATGCTAAGTCGGTCCGGCAGAAGCTTCATCCAGAAAATCCTAGGAAAGAAACAACTATCAAAGTTGAAGTAGATAAATTGCTTAAGGCGGGTTTTATCTACCCCGTTCACATGACTCAATGGGTGTCAAACCCCGTTCCAGTTGATAAGAAATAGGGTACGATTCGTGTTTGTACAAACTTTCATGATTTTAACAAGGCTTGTCCAAAGGATAATTTCCCCACACCATTCATTGACCAGATAGTCAATGAATGTACAGAATGCGAGGCCTTTTATTTCATGGATGGTTTTTCGGGCTACAATCAGATACAGATCAAACCCGAAGACCAATACAAAACCGCTTTCATTTGTCTGTGGGGAACATTTGCTTATCGTAAAATGCCTTTTGGTCTGAAAAAGGTTGGAGCTACCTTTCAGTGGGCCATGTCTTTCGCTTTCCATGATCTCAAACATATAGTTGAGGCTTACCTTGATGACTTAGCATCAAGATCTCGTAAGAGACCTGATCATCGTATGCACCTCAGACTCATATTTGAGCGATGTCTCTACAACCAGATTCGCTTGAATCCAAACAAGTGCAGTTTCTGTGTTACGTCAGGTCATCTGCTAGGTTTCATAGTTTCGACAAGGGGGATCATGGTCTATCCTCTCAAGGTTGAGGCAATGGTGCATTTTCCTCCCCCATGCATGATCCTTCAACTTCAGACTTTGTAGGGAAAAGTGAACTTCTTACAACGTTTCATTGCAAAATATGTTGAGATCACAAAGGGATTTATGCGTTTACTCAAGAAGGACGTCCCTTTTCATTGGGACGAAGTTGCTCAACGCTCGTTTGATGCTTTGAAACGTGCCCTCACGTCTGCCCCTCTACTTCAGCCACCCAATTATAATAAATACTTCTTATTGTACTTGGTTGTAGAAGAGTCGACCATCGGTATGGTCTTGGTTCAGGAGGATGATGTACTTTTTGAGTACGTAATCTATTATCTGAGCCGAGGCTTGGTTGGACCGGAACTTAATTATTCCCACATTGAAAAACTTGCATTGGCAGCCATTCATGGTGTCTAACAGTTCCGTCATTATATTTTGTTTTGCAAGACCACTGTCATTGCCATTGTGAATCCATTTCAATACATGTTGACACGACCAGTAATTAGCAGAAAGATCAGTAGATGGATAGTTTTCCTCCAAGAATTTTACTTAGATTTTGTTTTGGAAAAATCCAAAAATTCATTGGTCTTTGCGGAACTCATATCGAAACTTCCGATCTAGTCAGGTGATTTTATGCCCGAAGAGTCGCCTAATAAAGGAGACATGTTTTTGATCATGTCTTCGGACCCCTGGTATGGATATATACTTGTCTATATCCAGACTTTGAAGTGCCCCACCTTTGCTTCTCGCGATGAGCGTCGCCGTATATGCCATCAGGCCAAGAACTATCTTATACTCAAAGACACATTGTATCGTCGAGGCATCAATTCCATCCTTCGCTGATGTCTCACTCATGAAGAAGCAAAAATCATCCTTAACGATTTCCACACTGGAGCATCTAGAGGCCATATGTCTGGGTTGGAAACAACCCAAAATATCTTACGCGTTGGTTACTTCTAGTCAACATTAATCAAAGATTGTGTTGAATCTATCAAGAAGTGCCACCTGTGTCAAATCTTCTCTCGGAAGATGAGGGCACACCCTGCTCCTATGTTTCCCGTCATTACTATTGGTCCTTTCACTAAGTGGGGGATTGATTACACTACATGAAACCCCCCTTCAGCAAGGGGGCACCATTATATCATCGTAGCAGTAGACTACTTTACGAAGTGGGTTGAAGCTATGCCAACATTCAAGGATGATGGAGAGACAACAACTCTCTTTTTGTTCAACCAGATTATAGCAAGGTTCGGCATCCCAAGAGAGATTTTCATTGACCATGGCAGTCACTTTTAGAATAAAATGATGACTGAGTTAACATCAAATCTTGGGTTGAGGAAAGAACATTCGTCACCTTACTACCCTCAAGCGAATGGTTAGGTGTAAGCTGTGAATAAATCCCTCAAGACTATTTTACAGCGAACAATCAATTTGACAAAATCAAATTGGCATTTGATGTTGTACTCTACATTATGGGCCGACCGAACGTCTGTTAAGACTGCAACCGGTTTCTCACCTTTTCAACTCGTTTACGGGCTGGAAGCAGTTTTACCCATAGAATGTCATATCCCCTCTTTAAAATTGGCAGTACAGTTATTTCCAGACACTTCACCGCTTGAAGAGTGGTTATTACATCTCAAACAACTTGATGAGCAACATCGAGATGCAGCCTTGGCCAACGAGGCTCACAAACAAAAAGTTAAGTGTCATTATGATCGTTCCATTCTCCCTCGGATTTTCTATGAAGGCGACCTTGTCCTAGTCTATGACCAAGATAATGATCCTCTAGGGGCAGGCATGTTCAAACCCATGTGGTTTGGACCATTCATTGTTAAAGATGTTCTTAAAAAAGGGGCTTATCATCTGGTTGACTTTGAGGGAAACGCTTTGGCTGAGCCTAGAAATGGGCTATACCTCAAGAAGTATTACTCATAGGTGGGTTGCCATCAATGACTTCTTGTAACATATGTATAGTTTTTGTACATTTGTTTTTCTTACTTTTTGTCTTTTGCGTTTATGGAAGTGTCGTTTTTTATGACCTTCTTTTCATTGTGGCAGATGTCAAGTGAATCAGAGGTTTTCGTGGGGTTTGTGGACGGTGCTAGTCAACACACTCGGAGGCTTGTTTCCGTAGCTTGGGTGATTTTTACACCTCAAGGTCAGTTGCTATCCTCAGGAGGTATCTGCTTAGGTAATACTACAAATAACGTTTCTGAATACAGCACAGTCATAGAGTTGCTTCGTGACGCTTTGTCACATGGTATATCTTGCCTTTGGGTCTACTTAGATGCTCAACTGGTTGTGTCTCAATTAAATGGTGTTTACCGCGTTCATGACCCTACCCTACACTGACGGTTCCTTAGGGTACATCTCTTAGAACGAAGTTTTGATTACATTACTTACATTCATGTTCCCAGGAGACTAAATCACATTACTAATACTCTAGCTAATCATATATTAGATTGGTATTTTGCACACATGTAAAGATAAAAAAACACACACGCACATGTAAATACATTTGTAGCATAATCCTTAAAGAATTAAAAGACAAAAAAGAGCCATATATATGTGTGTGTGTGTGTGTGTGTGTGTGTGTGTGTGTGTGTGTGTGTGTGTCGAAAAATGTATCAGAGTACAGTGTGGGCGCGAACGCCTAAAAAATATACACAATAGGAGTCACGGGGCTTATGCCCTCAAAAATGTACAAAAGTGCTCACGGCACATAAACAATCCAACCTAGATAAGGGGGCCCTGTTGGCCTGGCTGTAGTGTACAACGACATTTTCCAAACGCCGAAAAAGTTGGACCCAAGTCTGTGGCACCCCAACTACATGAGGTTTCATAGAGGGTGGTAGATCCTCAATATTTTCCATAGGCACAACATGAGTAAGAGCAGTAAGGTTCCGCTCTACCCGCCTCAAAACTCTCTCGGCCTCCCCAGGTTGAGGCCCCTCTGTTGCTCCTGCCGGTCTGACGGATTTGACTGCTCCAGCCTCTGGACGAGGACGTCGTCTAGTCCTCGCAAAATCAATTGAAGACATTGGTCCCATGTCTACACATAGCAAACAAATCTTTGTCAGATACTCTGGTAGACACAAAAAATAAAATGATATATATAAAAGAAAATTAAAATAAAAAACTATGAAAATTAAAAACTTACCCAACTCTCCTCACACTGATCCGGGAGGAACAACCATATCCGAGTCTCTGGAAAAGTCAATTCCAGCATATGGATAGTCTTCTATCGTTGGAATCTGGTGAGACCACCAGTCGAAGAACTTGTCATCGAAGCCCTTCACGGTCCTTCCACCACCCTGTCGCGGAAAAAGTGCCCCCCATCTACATATGGTTGGGAATGTGGTTGTGTGCCCTCATACTATCTCTCGAGGGATAATACTGGGCACCCTATCGAAGAAGAATGCACAAAGTATGGTCCCAAACCCGAAGTTTCTATGCCTCTGCATGCAACACTCAATCAACTGCCTTTTCATGCAGTCAAGTAATGTCACGCTCCAATCAAACACGTGTGCATTCAAACACTGCACCGCACAATGCATGTGCGCCTGAGATGCTTGGTGAAGTGCAACAGATCTAGTGATCCGCCCAATCAACAATACTATCACTTTCAGTGATAGGTTAGAGATCTTTTTGATCAACACCTGTGTGCCCACTTTGTTAGTCCTTGCCTCACAATGGAGCCCAATCAACTCCGCTATGTTATGAGGCCCTGATGGAAATGTGCGGACGTTGACTAGCTCTCCTCTCCTTGAGAGGCCAGTCAAGAAGTATATTTCCTCTGTCGTCGAAGTCAACGACTGACCTTCAAGCATGAAGGCCTCTGCATTCGGGTGCCAATAATCTATCAAGGCGTTCAATAGCCTCGGTTGTGCCCACATGAATGGAAACTGGTAGAATTTCAATATCCCACATTGACTCAATGCAACAGTCACACCAGGGTCCTCATTGACCAAAATTTCAATGTCTTCATGCTCTCTTTCCCTCTAGTGAACATACATCCTGCAAGTGTCAGTTTAGGAGAGGAATTAGACCTTGCTTTTTAATTTTTTCACAAAATTGGGGGCATACGCAGGTTGTAGTGGTGACAGTTGCATATGCACGCATGCAGTAATTCTTCTGCACACATGCATATGCATGTTGTCCCAAGACATCCCGCATGTGCCTAGGTCTGACCCTTTAAAAAGGTCGATGCCCCCCCCAAAATGAAATAAAATGCATAAATTAAAAATTGAAATGCAAGAGGAGTGAATTTGTACTTACTTGGTCCAATTGGAAGTTCGTTTTGTCCACTGAAGCTCTCAGAATCAACACTTTTAACAAAGGGGTGTTTTTGGCTCCAGAGTCAATTTCCCAAATCAACAATGGTGATAATGAGCTACCAGCTTCTATTTATAGACTTTTTGGTCCCTTTTGGTCATTTTTTGGACCCCCTTGTCATTTTTTCTAAACTGAAAATATTTTAGTATGGTTCATGAGTTTTTTTGGGAGGACTATGATAGAGGTCACTTCGGGTATCGGGAAGCTTTTGGGATATCTGGGTCACTTATGAAGGTCCTTTGGTAAAAATATCAGTTTTTCAACTTGAGCATTTAAGTTAGGATTCCACCTCCACTTTTTGTATCTCGTTGTCTTTATCACTTTGCCATAGGATCGAACCCACCAAGTTGCAACAAAAAACCATCTTTGCTACTTTAGAAGTGTCGTAATGTCGTGGTAGATCCTTCCCCTTCATGGATGCCCTAGCTAGATCCTGCTTGCATTTTCAGCATCCATGCTGTTAGTAATGACTATAGGCTCGAGAGTCCCTGTTAGTCTTGTCCTAATTATGAGTTTGAGCCTCATCTGCATGATTTTTTATCACTCTTGACCTCACCCTAGGAGCTCCCAAAATTTTAAACGGGTCTTATTTTAAGCCCTTTTCAGACCCTCTAAATATGAAAATATTATTGAGCGATCTTGTTGACCTTCACGCTCGCTAAACTGAAATTTGAAGGCACATCTGTCCAACAGTAATTTACCACTTTTTCGGTCCGAATGGTCAACTGTACTAACAAAGGTATACTCTAGGAACTTCAGTTCTCTAGAAGAGTATCCTTGGGTATAATTTTACCCCTTTTTCGGGCCTGAGGGACTAAATTTACGAAAAAGGCACCCCCACAGAGTCCATAGTTAATCTCTTTTCAGACTCCCTAAAATTGAAAAGATCGTCGAGTGACCTTGTTTCTTCACACTCATTAAATTGGCCAAGAAGAACAACCTTTACAGAGTCCATAGTTAAGCACTTTTCAGACTCCCTAAAAATGAAAAGATTGTCAAGTGATCTTGTCTTTTTCACACTCGTTAAAATGATTTTGAATAGTCATCTTTTCGGTGCTAGTTTACCCCTTTTTCAAGCCGACTAGACTATCTTCGAAAAAGGTACCCCACTGGAGTTTCCTTTTATGCTTTTTCAGACTTTCTAAATATGAAAAAACGTTGAGATTACCTTCTCTGGGCTCGTTAAACTTACATCGAAGGATGTTACCATTTTGTGTCTTATTAAACCGCATTTGCATACCTACGTCTTTGGCCTAATGTCGGCTCCATGCTGCTCTCAATTGAACCATTTGAAGCATGCCTTATTCACAAGCCCTGTAGCACTTTGCCTCTGCATCTTGACACCTTTGGCCCATGGAGGTTTTTTCTGAGTTTCCCTTTTTTGCATATGTCCCTTTTCTCTGAGAATCAGTGTGTTCCTTGCGCTTGGAACTAGTATGATTGTGAAACTCGTTCCTCCTTTGTAACATAAAATTATTTTATTCTTTTTTCAAATATTTTCAAAATATTGAAAAAAGACAAAAAAAATCAAATATACCCCAAAAAGAGGAAGGGAAAAATATTTTCTTTTTGTTGGCAACACAATGAGTCACCCTTGGACAAAGCACATCTTTTAGTTTGTTCGTAAAAGATCTGGGATATAGTATGACCTTAGGAAGTTGTTCTCATAGAGTTGTGTCCTCCTCCATTTGGTTATTCTTCCAAACATATGGAGAGTTGGCGTTGCCTCCTACATCATCAACTTATGTCAATATCATGTTGTTGAAGTCTCATCATTTGTCGTGCTACTGTCCAAGGGAAGTTTTTCCCAAGCTCGTGCCGACCTTTTTGCAGTTTGTCTCTTGCCCTCATACCCGTCCATCCTAAAATACCAATCAAAATCCTTGTTCAAAATCAATGAAGTTTTTTGTCTGATCATCGGGATCCTCTTGTATATTCACAATGAGATGTAAAAGACCTATGGGTAGTGAATTCGTACACTCATATTACACTCTTACCCGAGTTTTGAAGATCTTGAAGTTGTTGCTCGAGCTCTGAAAGCGTCATCTCCATCCATCAGACAACACTTAGCTTCTTGAAGATGGATACTATACATGTATATATTTTGATTTTGAGATGTAGATCCATTGTGTATTTCTCACAGCTACACTTTATATAGTTATATGACAATGATCTGCAATGTATTTGATTGGCAACCATGATTTTAGTTTTTATCCCGAGCATGGGTATGCCTACCTCAGTGAGACAAATTGTTATTTTGCAGATGGAAACTCCAACATACTGGTCCCTGGGCTCACTCACTTGGCACATTGATGAATATTGGTAAAGTATTTCGGCCATCAGATGCTCTTCTAACCTCACACTTTAGGGGGCATCTGTTATAAATCTAATTTGCACCCAGCCTTCATACCTGGCCTCTAGCCCTACTAGTTTCCAATTTCTTAAGCCAAGCTCTTCTAAAAAGCCTTCTTTTTGAGACACACGCACCCTGGCCTTCTACAACCTACGTATGCACACATCCATATGCTTACAAGCCTTCTACAGCATGCGTATACTGACAAAAGCACGAAAAATGGAAAGTTGCAGACGAGAAACAAAGTTTTGGGAAATTGCTAAAACCGTTTGACTGCCTATGGCCAATCATTCAACTAGATAACTACCTATAAAAGAAGAGGTAGGGGTCCCATTTGAGAAATAAGAAGAAGAGTATAGAAACTCTGCCCAAATTTATCCCCCCTTTGCTCCAATTTCCTGCAATTGTATTGTGAGGTTGATTAGTTGGTGAATTGTGAAGAGGAGCCTGGGACCAGGTTCGAGGAGCAGTGCCGACCACATATTGTAAAGTTTACTCTTGTGAATATTAATACAAAAATGAATACTTTTTTCGTCCCACCATATTATGTGTTCAAATTATGTATGTATTTTATGATAGTGTCACATCTAACCCAACAATTATTGTATGAAATGCATGTTTGCAACTCTCTGTTTGTCCATGTGTGAATGCAGGTCAGCTTTGGGAGGAGGCTTGCAGTCAAGGAGCGAGTGATAGAAAAGGGATCGACATCAAAAGAAGGATTCAAGGTAGAGTTACCTGATCTTGTTTGCACCTTTTTATTGCATGAATGTGGGGTTTTGTGTTGGGAGAATAGGAAAAAGTAGAGGCCCTTAAATGGTCATTTTCTACATGCATGATTAGAGCCCTTAAATTCTAAGTTTGTAAGTGGGATTTCCCATTCACTACACCTATCTGTATCTCAACTAGGTCGGAAGTAAACTGCAATCCGAGCTCTTCTCTCATGCAGCTACACAAACCCTCTATCTGACTTGTGCCCCCACTAGCTGAGTTGTGCAACAATGAATACTGGATACTCCTAAATAACATGATGAAATAGCTGGATGGTATCTCCGATGGGATAGGGTGTGTCTCTCAACACCAAAACCTATCAATGGTGGTGGTTTCCTCCAGAAATCCACAAAACAGTAGAAGTTGAATCTCTTCCTCCTCTGGGAACTCTCAACATCAAATCATAACAATGCATAATGATGAATCAGGTCAAATTTCTCCCTTTATACTCTTCCTGATCTAATTCACCATTGACCTCACTTAAGTTAGGAACTTTGCCTCCTAAGGTGAATAATTAATTAATTAAGTCTCCCTTTAGCACCTTTTCGTTCTAATTCTTCGTTGACTTAGGCTTAAGTGACTTTTCCTATGCTTTTTGGCTTAATTCATTGTTCAGCCACCAAATCACCCTTATTTATCCCTTTTGTTCCATGTTTGTGCGTGACTATAGTATACGGGAACACATAAACTACTAATTCACTCCCTATTGGCCTACTCTTGGGAACGGGACATCACAGTCCTCCCTTCCTGACATTTCTTGTCCTCAAGAAACATCAATCCTGGGTGCTGCAAAATATGCTCTCCCTCCCATGTGGAATCCTCCACTTGAAGACCCCTCCATCTAACCAAGCACTCCCTGATGACCCTGATCCTCAACCTGCACTCTCTCTGCTCTAGTACCTCCTCCAGCACTAGCTCCAACTGGCCCTCCTCATCCAAGGGTGGTGTTATCGCTCCAAGAAACCCTTTGTGGTTGTAGACCAAAGGTGCTTGGTAACTTCAAGTAAAAATGTTTTTGTATTTTGTGTAGATGGATCAGTAAGATAACTCAATTCAAACATGGTATTCAGACCGTCAAGATGGTAAACAAATGAACCAGTGCTCTCTAAGATTGATAATCAACAAATAACTTTAAGGTGGATGAAGAACAGATTTCTAATAAACCAGTACTAAGTAGGGTCTAATTAACAATGAAGAAAATAATTATCAGGTTATGAGCCAAATAATAAGATGACAGTCATTAAAGGCTTGACAACACAGATAACAGTATAGAAGGAATGTGGAAAGCTGACATCAAAATAGAAAGGAACCTGTGATTTAGTATTAGCATCAAAAGCCTGTGTACAATAGAGAATTTCTGTCTCCAAAATTGAACCCCCTCATTCATCTTCCTTGTGTAGCTTTATAGCTTAACAATTCAGTTATTAGATCCTAAAACTATGGATCTGAATTTCCATAAATAGTAAACCAAAAAAAGGAATAGATCCTCAAATAAAGTAAATCTTTATCTCTTGGCCCTCAAAATGTGGTTGAAATCTGATGATGTGTAGCTCAGCCTCCCAAGGCTCTCTGAAGTTCGAATTATGTGATGTGGCTCCCAAAACCCTGAAATTTTGCCTCTTTTAAAGATGGTAAATGACATTTGTACACCTTTTCTTCTCTTCATTTTCCAAAAGTGGTTGATTAAATAGATTTGACAATTCATTAATCAAGCCTTAGAAGAGGTTTCAATTCATTCTCATGCAAAAAATTGCGATCTGGGCAAAAATCATGACATTCTGGCCGTGACAGGTTTTCAACAGCGCATAGCCCGTGAAAAACGCTCCTTAGCTGTTGAAAGGCGGCACTTTCAACAACTAACTAGCAAAATTTTCGGCGAATTAGCTGTTGAAAGGAGCAGATTTCCAAAATCAAATTTCTCGGTCATAGAAAATCCGTTTTTCATGCATGAATAGTCGATCGACATCTAGAGAATCTAAGCTTTCTAATGGTGTTTTTAGATATTCATTTGGAGCTCAGGAAGGGATTGAAAAGTTCCCTGCAATTTTAAGAATCATTCTTTCCATTTGCAATTTAAAACCCCAAACGGTTCTGCACACCAAACATTGTGATATGCTATTGGGCCAAGGTCTTGCGCTAATGGATTTGAAATCGCCATCCCCGACGCCATGATTGTGGAGCATGATTTTATGAACCAGATCCGATTGGGACGTGGAACTCGAGTTTAAATGATTACCCACTTTCACCAGCGCATCCTTCTGATCGCATGGCGTGAGTCGATCACATCATGATCTGATTTTGAAATGTGGATAAGCGCACGTGATTCCCGCTTTCTCCAACCAATGGCCCATGGAAAACGCCCCTCAATTGTATAAACTTACCACCTTCACCAGCGCATGATCCCGCAAGAACTGCTCCTTAGCTGTTGAAAGTCTTCACTTTCACCAGCGCGCCACCCTGTGAGAATTTATCCTTAGCTGTTGAAAGTCTTCACTTTCACCAGCGCGCCACCCTGTGAGAATTTATCCTTAGTTGTTGAAAGTCTTCACTTTCACCAGTGCGCCACCCTGTGAGAATTTATCCTTAGCTGTTGAAAGTCTTCACTTTCACCAGCGCGCCACCCTGTGAGAATTTATCCTTAGCTGTTGAAAGTCTTCACTTTCACCAGCGCACGACCCGCGACAATGCTTTCTTTGAATGTTTTGAAAATCAACACTTTCACCAGCGCACGGACCTATGATAGATGTTTCTTAGCTATTGGAAGTTGCCACTTTCAGCAGCTAACACTCATCTTCTAAACACACGTTAGCTGTTGAAAGCAATTTATGAAAATTTTGAACATAGGACTTTTGTGGGTCATCTTTATTTCTAAAACGAAATCAAAACCTAAACCTTGCAGCCAGAAAAACTCAAAATAAATTTGAGAAAGCTACCAATAGCCATGCTATCCACCGCAAAATGCGACCATAGGGACAGGTTCATTTTAGGAGCTAACCTTTGGCTCCAACTGGGATGGGCATCTCCCTGTGAGGTGACCAAGAACCTAGTAGTTTTAGTAGCCTTTAGCATTGGGCATGGAGTCATCTGGTCTGTGCAACTGTTCTTCAGCAAACCTGTAGTCTGACTGTAGCTTGCCTGTAACCTGCATGTGACCTATCCTGCTTATTCATGAAATCAACAACTGAAAAAGATCTCATTTGCTTGTATGGCAAGCTTATTCCTCTACCTACTCCTACACTAACCAACTCTGCCATTTGTTAAGTGAATGATGATTTCCATAGTAGCCATCCAAGCAATTTGAACACTGAATAAATCTTGTCTTTATTACTGATCAAAAAATGATGTTGAACATGCAACCACAGTGAGAAGGAGCTTTTCAGGAAATCGTACTTACTCAGAAACACTGGCCAGCTAAGAAAATCTGAAATTTTCAGGTTCTTTGAAAAGTATAGATCCATGAAAACTGCTACTGGATCCTTGGAAAGAAAATAAGAAACATGCTTCTCCTCGGGAAAAAGATGCATGTCCATGGTAACCTCTTTCTCAGCCATATAAGAGGACTGATCATCTTCTTGTCCTTTTGAGATCAGTGATTGATCATCAATGATTGTAACTTCCTCTTCAGACAAATGTACAAAAGATGATGATAGAACATGTTTTACATCATATGAATTTTGATCAACTGAAAACATGTAGTTGCCTATATAATTATCAGTTACCATAGGCTCTTCTTGATTTGCAAACTGGTTATGAAATTCAAACTCATACCTGACTATGGAATACTCTATACATACTGAAAAATCTGATTCTGAATCTGAAATGTACTCACCTTCAGGTTGTTGTCCCTTATCTGTTTCATACTTACTGTTTTCTTCAGAACAATCATCAGCGGATGATGATAGAGCACTGTCTCTGGAGTACTCTAAAACTGTTGGAAAATTCAGATCCGAATCTAAAAAGAGCTCATATACCCGCTGCTATTCTAAAACTGTTTCAAGCTCATAACTCTCATGCTCAGAATCTGAAATATACTGACATTTTGCTTGCTCATGCACTTGCAAATTTTCCAAGAAATCTCGATCTCGGATCCTTTAGGAAAGATGAATGTTTTCCTCGACTTCTTGAGCATCTTCAAACAACTGGGTCAGGGATGAAGACTTCCGTTCTAGCAGAAGAAGGACAAGATCTGAATGAAGACCCATGACATAATATATCATGGCAACTGTCTCTGTAGGCCTGACCTCCAAAGGCATGTCATGATAAGCATGGTAAAACCTTCTGTTAAAAACAGGTAGGGCTTCATCCTGCTCTCGTTTCAAAGCATAGAAATCAGCAAGATAGGAATCTAAAGATTTGTACTTGCCCCAATACTTCAGGAAAACATTAGAGAATTCGTTCCAAGAGCCAATTGAATCAGCTCTCAGACTTTTAAACCATGCAGCAGTATCTTTGATCAGAGACTTTGAAAACATTCTCATGATCACATCTTCATGTGCAATTGAAAAACGATCAGCAAAATCCAAAAAGGATTCCACGTGT
>ML781478.1:687865-719507 GCA_009831015.1 Picea engelmannii | reverse complement strand
TGAACCAGTGCTCTCTAAGATTGATAATCAACAAATAACTTTAAGGTGGATGAAGAACAGATTGCTAATAAACCAGTACAAAGTAGGGTCTAATTAACAATGAAGAAAATAATTATCAGGTTATGAGCCAAATAATAAGATGAAAGTCATTAAAGGCTTGACAACACAGATAACAGTATAGAAGGAATGTGGAAAGCTGACATCAAAATAGAAAGGAACCTGTGATTTAGTATTAGCATCAAAAGCCTGTGTACAATAGAGAATTTCTGTCTCCAAAACTGAACCCCCTCATTCATCTTCCTTCTGTAGCTTTATAGCTTAACAATTCAGTTATTAGATCCTAAAACTATGGATCTGAATTTCCATAAATAGTAAACAAAAAAAAGGAATAGATCCTCAAATAAAGTAAATTTTTATCTGCTGGCCCTCAAAATGTGGTTGAAATCTGATGATGTGTAGCTCAGCCTCCCAAGGCTCTCTGAAATTCGAATTATGTGATGTGGCTCCCAAAACCCTGAAATTTTGCCTCTTTTAAAGATGGTAAATGACATTTGTACACCTTTTCTTCTCTTCATTTTCCAAAAGTGGTTGATTAAATAGATTTGATAATTCATTAATCAAGCCTTAGAAGAGGTTTCAATTCATTCTCATGCAAAAAATTACGATCTGGGCGAAAATCGTGACATTCTAGCCGTGACAGGCTTTCAACAGTGCATAGCTCGTGAAAAACGCTCCTTAGTTGTTGAAAGGCGGCACTTTCAACAACTAACTAGCAAAATTTTCGGCGAATTAGCTGTTGAAAGGAGCAGATTTTGAAAATCAAATTTCTCGGTCATAGAAAATCCGTTTTTCATGCCTGAATAGTCGATCGACATCTACAGAATATAAGATTTCCAATGGTATTTTTAGATCTTCATTTGGAGCTAGGGAAGGGATTGAAAAGTTCCCTGCAATTTTAAGAATCATTCTTTCCATTTGCAATTTAAAACCCCAAACGGTTTTGCACACCAAACACTGTGATATGCTATTGGGCCGAGGTCTTGCGCTAATGGATTTGAACTTGCCATTCCCGATGCCATGATCGTGGAGCATGATTTTCTGAACCAGATCCGATTGGGACGTGGAACTCGAGTTTAAATGATTACCCACTTTCACCAGCGCGTCCTTTTGATCGCATGGCGTGAGTCGATCACATCGTGATCTGATTTTGAAATGTGGATAAGCGCACGTGATTCCCACTTTCTCCAACCAACGGCCCGTGGAAAACGCCCCTCAGCTGTAGAAACTTACCACTTTCACCAGCGCATGATCCCGCAAGAACTGCTCCTTAGCTGTTGAAAGTCTTCACTTTCATCAGCGCGCCACCCTGTGAGAATTTATCCTTAGCTGTTGAAAGTCTTCACTTTCACCAGCGCACCACCCTGTGAGAATTTAACCTTAGTTGTTGAAAGTCTTCACTTTCACCAGTGCGCCACCCTGTGAGAATTTATCCTTAGCTGTTGAAAGTCTTCATTTTCACCAGCGCACGACCTGCGACAATGCTTTCTTTGAATGTTTTGAAAATCAACACTTTCACCAGCGCACGGACCTATGATAGATGTTTCTTAGCTGTTGGAAGTTGCCACTTTCAGAAGCTAACACTCATCTTCTAAACACACATTAGCTATTGAAAGAAATTTATGAAAATTTTGAACAGAGGACTTTTGTGGGTCATCTTTATTTCTAAAACGAAATCAAAACCCAAACCTTGCAGCCAGAAAAACTCAAAATAAATTTGAGAAAGCTACCAATAGCCATGCTATCCACCGTAAAATGTGACCATAGGGACGGGTTCATTTTGGGAGCTAACAGGTGGAAACTCCTCTGAAATACTAATCTATTGTCCCACTGCCTTTTTAAGGTAAGAGACGTGAAACACGTTATGAATCTTTCTACCCTCCAGTAACTGTAGCTCATATGCCACCTCACCTATCCTCCTGATGACTCTGTATGGACTATAAAACTTTGGATTTAGTTTCTCTGTTGTGCTCCTCTTCAAGGAGGATTGTCTGTATGGCTGTAATCACAAAAACAACAAATCCCCTACCTCGAAACTGCGCTCGACTCTGTGTTGGTCTGCATATATCTTATGCTGGTTATGATTCATCTGAAATTTCTCCCTCACTGCCTATAGAATCCTTTGACTCTCCTCCACCCAGTCTTTGGCCCCTGAGACCCTGTTGTCCCCAAACATAGTCTCCACAAAGGAGGGTGCATCATATCCATACAATGCCCTGAATGGTGACATCTTGATAGACATATGGTAAGTTGTGTTGTAGCAATACTCACCCATGTGTAACCATCTCACCCATGGGCATTGTTGCCCCACCACATAGTTCCTCAGATACCCCTCCACCCATTTGTTGACGATCTATGTCTGCCAATCTGTCTGTGGGTGGTAGTTGGTACTCGTAGCTAGCTATGTGCCTGTCAACCTAAAAATCTCCTACCAAAACATGTTGATGAAGTTCCCATCTCTATCACTGGCTATCTACCTGGGTAAACCATGCAACCAGAATACCTCCCTAAAAAACAACTCTGCTACCTATATGGCCTTGTAGTTCGTGGGTATGGAATTATTGTATGGTGGTTGTACCTGGTTGAAATGAGGTGCAACTTGTCTTGTCATCATTTCTTCTTTCACCATATAAGTATCTAAAGTTATTTCTCTCATCAACTCCATCGTCCTACAATACTTATCATCATGACCCATTTATTTGCAAAAATTACAATATGAACTTTTGGGTATTGTCTTATACTTCTGCATCAGTGGAAAATGATATGGATCATTCCCATGCATTTTAAAAATCTTGCACCATGGTCCTCCTGCAGGCAAGGTGTTTGGTACTCATGTTTCCATATATTGCGCAAAAGTTGGACATTCATTCTTGTGGTGTCCTTATGTTCTGCATATGGTACACCAAACAACTTCTCTTTTCTCTTTTCCCTTATTTTAGTTAAGTTGAAATGTTAGATTCTTTAGATCCTCCTTCAACTCCTCTATTGTTGGATTTGTCTTCTAATATTGGTTCTCTTCCAGTTGTAAGGCTTCATGCAGAGCCTCTGCCTGATTTTGGAACTTATGTTGTCTTAATGGGTATTTCAAGTGTGGTAATAGTGATTTCACAAATAAGTGCCTATGTTGCATGTCAATAATTGCATATTTCAACTTAACTTTCAGACGTTTGAACCTCTGATCAATATCCCAAATAGACTCACCTGGTTTTTTCCTGATTTCAATCATTTCATTCATGTACTGGTCTTCTGAGTTGGGCTTCTAAAAATCGTTTATCGATAGTTTTTTAACGTTTGCAATAGCCTTTGTTACTCCTGGTTGTCTATTTACATCTAGGCTCATGTACCAGTCCAATGTGAGGTCTCTTAGTGTGATAGCTAACTACATGAGTTTTGTATCCTCATATGTGATCTTCTTTGCTTCCCATATCTTCTCACAAATGAATAAGTGTTTTTCAGGGTCCTCTGATGCCTCTCTCCAAAATTCTGGAATATGATCGTGGGATCATGTCCTACCATTTTGAACTGCGTTGAACTAATTCCTTCGTGCGGTGTTGACAATTGACTGTTACTTCCTGAACTAGCTGCCCCAATTGATGCTCCTTGATTAGATCCCTGTCCTGTTGTTTTTCTTCCACTAAAATTCGGTTGTCTAAACGTTTGTATTCTTTCAGGTGTATTAGTCACACATGGGGTTGTAGGTTCCACACTGACGGTGATCTTGATTGGAGTTTTGTCTTCTGTTCTTGACCTTGGAACTCATGTTTACCTTTCATACATTGTGCGCAGGATTTCCTCAATCTTCTCCATATCCCAGAGATCCTCTATCGCTTCTTCATAACTTGCCAAGCCCTCTCTATCGTCTATGTCTCTCTTTTTGTTATTCATTTTATATTGGTAGGGTACTCCATTGCGTGTCTTTCCATATTTTTCCATTATCTACTTTATCTAGTCTTCCTTCATCATGATTGGGTCCATGGTCTCCTTCTTCTTTCCCTTATAAATCACTTCCTCCATTTCTCAACCTCTTGTCAGTGCTTCTCCCTTTCCCCCATGCACACATGCAAGTTTAGCTATTTGATTCCATGCTAATCACATCGTTATCATACAATAAAATATTGATTGAAGTATACAATGATATAATGTACCTGCCTTTGGGTCCTTTTGGAATATCCTTCTATGTTGCGGTGTAAGACTTCACGGTATCTACTGCAAATTCGGTAATAATCCCTGCAATAATATTATCTAACCAGAAATATACTCCGCGCGTAAAATTTTTATTAACTTATTGTAACTACGTGATCTCCATAGGATTCCACTCCAATTGTCTAATTCAATTTGTAGGGTGGTTTTCCTTTAACCTCAATAACCACTCCTGCAACAAATGTGGGAATTCATAGAAAAATACTTTGTGCAAGTCGCTAAACACGTATTTGTCGAGATATTTGCGCGATGTTAACTTATGGTTCCTATTTTCCTTATGCACAAAATCAAGTTCATTTGTTTGCAAACATCTTTCAATCTCTTCCTTCGTTGGATTTCGTGGACTGAACATTCTCTTCTATACTTTCATCCTCCACATGTTTCTTCCATAGATCTCATCCACTCAATCTCATGCAATTCCACCCGACAATGGAACCATTTTTTGGTTTGATTCTCTTTTACTTCTTCTTGGGTTTACCCAGGTTCATATCTCGACAGGTTTCCAACAAAATCCTTAAAAACTATCGGCGCTCATGGTACACCAAAAGGAAACGCACAGGGTGCACAATGCAATCTCACCTAAGATATCTTTTATGGGTGACTGCAATACTCAGGTGTTTGCAGTCTAGGAATGGGTGGGGATCTAGGATTGTGTTCTTCCTTCTCTATGCATTATCCTTGTTATTTATTCAAGTACTTATATTCTTTATTCATCTTTAAACCTATGCATGCATGTTGATATAGCTAGTTTAACCATTCATTCATAAACTAATGATCAACAGAAAGTAAACATTCATTAACAATCATATAGAACACAAGGTTTATCCATCACTCACTCTCTCAATTTGATCCAGATGGATATTGGTGGCCACCCACCTTTTCCAACTGGCTCAAAACAAATTTTTAACAATTTTGGCAATTTACTATTTTTAGCAGTTTTAACTTTCAGGGCCATTTTGAGGGCCTAAATGAAGGTTTTTCGGGATATATCTCCTCAATTATAGTTGAAGGCATCATTGAGCCCCCAAAATGAATCTCCTCAACTATACCTTTCCAACGATCTATCACATGCCTAAAACAGAGATCGTATGCAAAAGTTACGACCCCGGGAAGTTGATGTACTAACTTACCCAAATGGGGCCCACATGACTTTTGGCGCTTCATCTCCTAGGGTTAGGTTTTTGGATGTCTATGGTTTTTGGAATTATTTTTTATTATAAAAATTCCTTCAGAGCCTCATTGTAATCTGGTTCTTGCGAATGCGCGCAACCATCACATCTCTTCTCAGTGATAAGCCGCCACCATTCCGGCAAGCTTGTTTCTGCTGCATTTTACAGTTTCAACTTATTTTGTTATTGAATAGAAAACCAGTTTTACTGTATCTCTGTTATTTTGTTTTAAGCACCTATTAATAATCTATATTCATTTCATTCTACTCATAAAATCTGGATCAGTGGTATCATAGCGGTCTTCTCCTTGTTGTCTTAATGCATGTACCCAACGAGGTCGGACTACAAAGAGTTGGGTCTCGAGCTTGTTTCTCTTAAGGATAGAATATCTTGCACGCCCAAGAGACCTCTCATGGAAAGATAAAATAAATATTATGGGACAGGATATCCTTTCAAACTGTTTATTGAGGAACGAGATGATGGATAGTTTCGCACAAATCCTTTGGCGAAAAACCAACAGACGACACATCTTTGAATGAAGGCGTCGCCCCCTTCAAGGTACAAATAAACTTTGATATTCCTATATTTGAAGGTCAGATAGATGCATATGTTGTAGACAAGTGGTTGAATCTACTAGAAGGGTATTTTTCTGTCCATAACTTTTCGAATAGAGAAAATATTACTTGTGCGCTCCTCAAAGTTGTTCCCCATGTCAAAGATTGGTGGGAAACTTTCTGTGAGAAAAAGGAAATAGAGGAAACCTCATTATTTTTAGTCACAACCACCTGGGAATCCTTCAGGGATTCTATTAAGGAACAAAACTACCCTGTCAGAAGTTATGACGACCTGTATACCAAATGGACCACACTGCGGAGAGAAAGAGACCAAGAAGTGCCAGATTTCACAAATATCTTCCATACCTTGCACACCAAATTGGGTATCAAATATTCAGAGTGAAATCTGGTGCTCAAGTATCGTGGTTCTATGCATAGATACATCCATACCGAAACATAATTTATGAACATCTCATCCTTGGGCGCGACCTACTGATATGTCGTCAAAATCGAGCAGAAGCTCAAACAAAAGACGTGGCAATTTGGGCTTGGGAATCCCTCACAAAAAAATCCGGGAAAGGGTATCCCAAACCCATAAAACAAAGGACAAATCAAAGAGGGATAGTATCAAGAAATCCAGTCCAAGCCAAAAGCAAATGAGGACACTAGAAAGACAAAGAAAGATATCGGGAAGTGGTGCGACTTCCATAAGATCCCTTGGCATAACACTGCTGACTGTTGCTCAAAGAAGTCGTTGGTGGCCGAAGTGAAAGCCTATGAATCATATGTGGATTCTAACTCTGAGCCAGAACCATAAAGGGGAATATGGATCATTGACGCGGAACCCAGTGCCACCATTTCTACCACCAAGCTCGAGCCTATTGAACCTGACGAGCCATAAGAAGGAGATGACCTCTTCCATTCACAGATGTGGGTAAAAGGCACCCCACTGCACTTCATCATTGATAGCAATATCTAGAATAACCTCATCTCAGCAAAGTTCGTGAAGTTGCTTGCCCTGCCAACAACATCGCACCCACAACCCTACACCATTGGATGGCTTTGCCAAGGAAGCGATCTCCACGTCAGCCAACAGTGCCGACTGTCATACGACATCAAGCCCTTCAAAGACGAGGTATTATGTGATTTTGCTCCTCTCGAAGTTTGTGATGTTCATTTGGGCCAACCTTATTTATGGAAACGTCATGATGTATATGAGTCTAGGCCTCGTAGTGTTATTTTACTTTGAACAGGAAATTGTACAAGATACCCGAGGCAGTCCCACCTAGTGATATTTCCTTGATCTATGCTAAGCAATGCAAGAAGGTCATCTCTCAGGCGGGGAAGTTTGTATTCTTCGTGATTCGCTCTTAGAATAAGAAAAAGATCACAACCACATCCAGGGTCTCTGCGGCTGACCTCTCCACACAACAGAAGCAAGTAGATAAGGTTGTGGAAGAATACTCAAATATCTTCTCCTCACCTATAGGGGTACCTTTGCACTTCCAGGTCAAGAACCCCATCGATCTGACCCCCAACGCATCGCTACCTAATGGGCCAGTCTATCGCCACTCTTTTTTAGAGAATGAGGAGATCAAGCGAAACATCCAAGAACTGCTCCATAAGGGGCACATCCGTCCCAACTCATCACCTTGCGGGAGCCCAATCATGGTGGTACAGAAGAAAGATGGAACCTGGCAACTCTGTATTGATTATTGAGCTCTTAATAAAATCACAGTCAGAAACTGGTACCCAATTCCCCGAATCGAAGACCTCCTTGATCAACTCATGGGGGGGGAATACTTTAGTAAGATTGATTTGAAGTCTGGCTACCACCATGTCCAGATAGAACATATAGATGTATGGAAGACCGCCTTCAAGTCAAAGGAAGGTCTTTTTGAATGGTTGGTCATGCCTTTTGGTTTGAAAAATTCTCCAACCACTTTCATGAGGAGGATGGATGATATCCTGCGCCCATTCACCAATACTTTTGTAGTGGTGTATCTGAATGACATTCTAATTTACATCAAGACTTGGGCCGAACACTTGCAGCATATTCAGCGGGTTCTGCACACCCTGCGACAACACAAGCTATACGCCAACTTGGAAAAATGCTCCTTCGGCATGGACATGGTCCATTACCTGGGCTACATCATTGATTAGCATGGCGTACATGTGGATCCAGACAAGATCCAATTCATCCATGACTAGCCAACCCCAACAACACTCACTGAGCTTTGGATATTCTTGGGCCTTGCCAAATTCTACCACAGGTTCGTGTTGGGATTCTCCCATATTGCATGGGCCCTTAGCCAAATAAACAAGGGTGGTGGTAAGGAGAAATTTGCATGGGGCCGGTCCCAACAACAAGCGTTTGATGGATTGAAGAAGCGCTTGTGCTCAGCCCCAGTACTTTCACTACCAGACCTACAACATCCCTTTGAAATCGAGATAGATGCTTCATACTATGTTGTGGGCGCCATTCTCACTCAACATGGCCACCCCATGGCCTATCATAGTGAGACACTGTCAGATACTGTCCGTAAGTACCCTAATTACAACAAATAAATGTACTCCATTGTACAAGCCTACCACCAGTGGAGACATTACATTATTGGGAAGGAGAAAGTCATCCACACTGATCATAAGCCACTACAGTTCATGCAGACACAGGGAAAATTGCAGAATGACTGACATCAAAAGTGGTCCACATATTGGCAGCAATTCCACCTCAACATCAAGTATAAAATAGGAAGCACCAATCGCGTTGTTGATTTCCTCAGCAAAATGCCAGTTGCGGGACTCACCACGGTGCTAGACTCTTGCAGCCATGAGACATATAGATGGCCCCAACTCTATGAGACAGACCCTGACTTCGCCATCACCTACCAAATGTTGGGTGCAAACACAGTTGTCGATAATTTCCATCTGTAGGATGGGTTGTTGTGTCATCTGGGCCATATCTGTGTTCCATCAAGTGAGAAAGCGAAGATGATCTAGGAAGCCCACTATAGTCGGGTGGTAGGACACTTCGGCGTCGAAAAGACAGTGGCGATGCTACATAAACATTTCTACTGGCCAAAACTTCGATAGAAGGTCAACAAGTATATCAGGTCCTGCACTGCCTGCGCTATTGCCAAACCGACCACTAAGAAACAGGGCCTGTACACCCCTCTTCCTACTCCTGACAGGCCATGGGAATCTATCTCAATGGACTACATGTCGGGCCTCCTGTCCACCAAGTGGGGAAATGACTGCGTTTTTGTCATTGTTGATCCCTAATATGTCGATTCTGGTTTCCTGCAAGAAGAGCATCACAGTAGAGGCTACTACCAAGCTCTTCTTTGAACGCGTCTAGGTACATTTTGGAATCCCACAAACCATTGTCTCATATCGGGATATTCAATTTCTCAGCACATTCTATTCGAGCCTCTAGTCACTGCTGGACACCAAGCTCACCAAATCCACAGCCTTCCACCCCCAGATAGATGGCCAAACCGAGGTTGTAAATCGAATGATTATGCATATGCTTCACATATATAATTCAAATCACCCTCACACATGGGATGAGAGCCTTCCCTATGTCCAGCACAGCTACAACCAATCCCTACATAGCTCAACCATCCATAGCCCCTTTCAGGTGGGGTTGGGATTCCAACCATTGGGTCCCATAGATATTGCACTTCCCCTTGCGACCACCTTGACCGAATCATCTCCTTCTCCAACTGAAGCTGACAAAGACACCCGGTTCATTGAGAGGATCCAACATATCTACCAATAGGTTCAGGATATCCTACAGAAGTCCAATGACAAGTATAAACAATGCCATGATCAACATCAGGTGCCACATAAGTTTCAGGTGGACGAAAAAGTTTGGTTGCACTTGCGGAAAGAACGCCTTACAAGACCCCATCGAAAGCTTCACCCACTCTGTTATGGGTTGTAAACTATCACCAAGGCCATGGGGGATGATTATTTTGAGCTCAACATTCCTTCCTTCCTTGGCCTGCACCCAGTGTTCAACATGGATCTCCTTCGCCCTTATTTCCCACCATTATTGGACACCTCAGAAGTAGCAGAACAATTGACACCAACAGAGCTCAACCTTGATTGTATACAACAGGCATCAAATGCTCATATTGTGGAAACACAGATCAACATAACTTGACAACAAAGGATCTATCTTTATCAAGTCATCAAAGCAGGGCAGCTCCTACACCAAGGCAAGTGGCTCACCTAGGGCCAAATTCAGTAGAAATTTCCTCATCTGATGGGGGACCTCAACGCAATGGAGACCATTGCTTCCTAAGGAGGGAGGATTGATCCATATGGATATCGGTGTCCACCCACCTTTTCCAACTGGCTCAAAACAATATTCTGACAATTTTGGCAATTTATTATTTTTAGCAGTTTTAACTTTTGGGGCCATTTTGAGGGCCTAAATGAAGGTTTTTCGGGATTGAGCTCCTTAATGATAACATAAAGCATGATTGGTCCCCCAAAATGAATATCCTCGATGATACCTTTCCAACAGGCTATCACACTCCTAAAACGAAGATAATATGCAAAAGTTATGACCCTGGGAAGTTGATGTACTAACTTACCCAAACAAGGCCCACATGACTTTCGACGCTTCATCCCCTAGGGTTAGGTTTTTGGATGTCTAGGGTTTTTGGAATTCTTGTTTATTGTAAAAATTCCTTCAAAGCCTCATTGTAATCTTCTTCTTGCAAATGCGCGCAACCGTCACATCTCTTCTCAGAGAAAAGTCATCGCCATTCCAGCAAGCTTGTTTCCGCTGCATTTTAAAGTTTCATCTTATTTCGTTATTGAATAGAAAACCAGTTTTACTGTATCTTTGTTATTTTGTGTTAAGCACCTGTTAATAATCTGTATTCATTTCGTTCTTCTCATAAAATATGGATCACAAGTATAGTGCAAGTTTAGAGCTACAACTGTAAGAATGGAAGGTGGATCAAGTGGAGTGATTCTTGGTCTCTCTCTCTAGCATTATATAGCATAAGATATGTGCCCTACCTTCTAGTATCTTTTGGTGGTATTCTTGGTGACATTCTTGGTGGTATTCTTGGTAACTGCAACTACAACTACAACTACTACAGTTGAGTATTGTTCTTGTTCTGTGGTTTTGTGAATTTCTCTCTGGTTCACTATCTTTAGAGAAATATGTGCTCTCTTGGTTATCTATTGTTTCTAGTGCTTCTTCCAAAATCATTCTATATAGAAAAGGTTATGGTGCTCGGAAGTAGTTGTGTGCCTATGGTTATGTGACATATTGTGATATTGTCTATGGTAAAATGAGCACATTGAATACTTTAATAGGTTAAGGTCCTGCACTACCTTCAGAATAGTATAGCCGCTGGAAGGTAGAGCGGGAGTTCTTTTTCAAGCTTGTTGTAGCACCAGTTGTAGTTACAACTAGGGTTTCTAATTTTGCAGTTGCAACAAACCCTAATCTAATTCTTTGGGCACCTTAAGTGAAGCGTTTCACCTAATTTTTGGATATTCTAGTGCACCCTAGCCTAGCACACCCTCTTGTGTCCTCAGCCAGCAAAAATGTCAAGTTTGAGTTTTTGGTCAAAGTCAAAGGTTGACTGGTCAAAGTCAAAAGTTGACTGGTCAAAGTCAAAAGTCGACTAGTCAAAGTCAAAGGTTGACTATTCAAAGTCAAAGGTTGACTTTTGGTCAAAATTGAGCTTACGGTCAAAGTTGAAATTTCATAGTTTCTAGATTTTTATAATCATTGAACCTTTTTTGTTCAATTTCTAACCATTTCTTGTCAAGATTGTGTCTAGTTTCATATTAGAAGACAAGTTGAACGATGTTGCAAATTTCAAAGGTATGCACTTGTATATGTTTTTCATGTTATATCATCCAGCAAAGAATGAGTGTGTTTTACAGGGAATGTAAAAGATACCTTGTCCAAGCAATGATCTTGAATTTAGTACATTCATAGGAACAAACAGTTGAGGCTCTAGGTTCCAAGTTTGATTGATCAAATTTTTAAGTTTCAATTTGCACATATCATGTTTGTTAGTTGCTATAGTACTAGTAAACACTATAGTTGTGAAAATAATATTTGAAAGGTTCTATTACTACTAGGTATATTTAGTTGCATGTAGGTACTATTGATATAGATGCTTATTGCACTTGTTTGATGAACTAACAACTCCTCTAGGATATATTTCTTATTCTCGGGCAACACCTTGGTAATTCTATGATCCTTGTTACCATAGATATGTTCTTATGAAAATGATATTGGAAATACTTTTTATCTTGGTGTTCTTGTTCTAGGAAGGTCACAAGCGATAACTCTGATAAGGAGCTACAGTGACAGTTGCAAACACAGAGAAAATGACTCCATCAAGTGGTGAGGCAGGTGATCTCACCAAGTACCAATTATGAAGGAAGCATGTAAAACAAAAGGAGTTTTGGATATCATTCATTTAGATGTGTGTGGACCAATGGAAACCTCCTAACTAAGAGGAAGATAAATATCTTGAGGTTCAATAATGAAGGAGAGTACACCTCCAAGGAGCTTGTTTCGTTTTGTAAAGCAGACGAGATTAGGGGAGAGCTAATTTTCCCATATAATCCTCAATAAAAAGGTGTGGTAGAAAGGAAGAATCGTTCCATTGAAGAATTTGTTAAGGCAATGATGAATGACCAGAATCTATCCATGTTTCTATGGGGAGAAGTAGTTATGGTAGCCGTATATGTTCAGGATAGAAGTCCTCATTGTATATTGAAGAACATGACTCCAGAAAAATCCTTCTCTGGAAAGAAGCCAAGTGTGGAACACTTAAGGATCTTTGGTTGTCCTGTCTATATCCATGTCCCCAAGGAAAAAAGGAAGAAGTTGGAACCTTTATGAAAGAATGGTATATTCATTGGATAGAGTGAATCATCAAAAGCTTACAGAATCTATGTTCCAAGTCAACAAAAGTTTGAAATCAATAGAGATATGAATTTTGATGAAAATATTTCCTTCAGGAAATCTATTAAAGATTCCATGGATTCTAACGATGAAGAAGAACATGAAGGTCCCGAGGAAGAAACTACATGTTCTCCAGAACATCTCAATGCAAAACCTTTCACCTTTGAAGAATCAGTCAAGAAGAAAGAATGGAAGAAAGTTATGATGGAAGAATATCAATCCATCATGAAAAATGATGCATGGGAAATTATGCATAGACCTAAAGGAAAGCATGTAGTCACTTCAAAATGGGTTTACAAGATAAAGCATGCAGTAGATGGGAGTATCGATAAATACATGTAAATATTCATGGCTAGAAGGTTCTCCCAGCAGGAGGGAGAATACTATGATGAGATGTTTGCTCCAGTTGCCAGATACACCTCTATTAGAGAAATCATATCTCTTTCAACATCCATGGGTTAGATTTTACATCAGATGGATGTAAAGACCACTTTTCTCAATGGAGTAATTGAGGAAGAATTTGAAATATCCCTGATCCTATTGATTAGGATATCTACTACGGATCTAGTGTTATGTCTCACATATCTGATACACTAGGGGTTTTTGAATGTGTTTTATCTTGAGATCTGATACTCTCAGGGTTTCTGGATGCGTTTTAGTTATGTGCTTGAGATTTTTTGTGGTTGTTTCATGTGCATGTTATATGTTATGGTTTAAACAACATATATATGATGCATGCGGAAATAAGGAACATCAACTGCCCAATAATATGTATTATGAGATTCAAGCATGGAAATACAATGAAATAATAGAAATATAGAAGATGTCTTCAATTAGATCACATGGATCGTCACTAGAATATAAGAAAATAACATAAAACACCCGTGATCAGAAGATGAAGTAAGATTATGATGCATGCATGGATAGATCGGAAAAATCGGTGGTTCCGGAGAAGCATCGTAACTGCTACAAAATGGAAAACTCATTTGGAAGATTATACCCATTAGAATGAGCTGGAAATTATCCCAATAGAAGTGCCCTGGCCTCTAGAATGATACTGGTGACTTTCAGATGATAGATCTGGCCTATGATGCTCTGGATATCGTCCCCTGGGGGTTTGCGCACCTCCTAGCTCTTTGGATTCACCCCAAATGATTCCACCAATGGAATCGGCTGCTATAGGACTCAAAACGACTGCCTCGCCAAATGCGGAGCTGGGTCGGAAGGGTTTACCCAAATCTGCTCTGATGCTATGTCTATAACCCCAACTGTCCTTCCAAAAGAGTTGCACCCTAAATGGATGAATGATGTGCTCTAAAGGATTCCATCGTTCGAATCTTAGGGAAAGTGGCTTAATCTATGCACCCTAGCTGGATCTCAACTGGGTTAGAAGTAAACTTCAATCCGAGCTCTTCTCTCGTGCAGCTACACAAACCCTCTATCTGACTTGTGCTCCCACTGGCTGAGCTGCACAACACTGATAACTAGATACTCCTGAATATCATGGTGAAATACCTTGATGGCATCTCTGATGGGCTAGGGTGTGTCTCTCAACACCGAAACCTATCAATGGTGGTGGTTTCCTCCAGAAATCCACAAAACAGTAGAAGTCGAATCTCTTCCTCCTATGGTAACTCTTAACATCAAATCATAACAATGCATAATGAGGAATTAGGTCGAATTACTCCCTTTATACTCTTCCTGATCTAATTCACCATTGACCTCACTTAAGCTAGGCGCTTTTCCTCCTAAGGTTAATAATTAATTAATTAAGTCCCCCTTTAGCACCTTTTCATTCTAATTCTTCGTTGACTTAGGCTTAAGTGAATTTTCCTATGCTTTTTGGCTTAATTCATCGTTTAGCCACCAAATCACCCTTATTTATCCCTTTTGTTCCCTTTTTGTGCCTGACTATAGTCTACAGGAACACATAGACTACTAAGTCACTCCATGCTGGCCTACTCTTGCAAATGGGACATCACTATCCTCCCTTCCCAAGATTTCTTGTCCTCAAGCAACATCAATCCTAGATGTTACAAAATATGCTCTCCCTCCCATGTGGAATCCTCCACTGGAAGACCCCTCCATCTAACCAAGGACTCCCTGATGACCCTGCTCCTCAACCTACACTCTCTCTGCTCTAGTACCGCCTTCGGCACTATCTCCAACTAGCCCTCCTCATCCAAGGGTGGAAACTCCTATGAAATACTAATTTGTTATCCCACAAACTTTTTAAGGAAAGAGACGTGAAACATGTTATGAATCTTGCTACCCTCCGGTAGCTCTAGCTCGTATGCCACCTCGCCTATCGTCATGATGACTCTGTATGACCCATAAAAATTTGGCTTCAACTTATCTTCTCTTCTCCTCTTCAAGGAGGATTGTATGTATGGCTGTAATCGCAGAAAAACCAAATCCCCTACCTCAAAACTTCGCTCGACTCTGTGTCAGTCTACATAGATCTTCTATTGGTTCTGAGTCATCTGCAAGTTCTCCCTCACTTCCTATAGAATCCTCTGACTCTCCTCCACCCAGTGTTTGGCCCCTGGAACCCTGTTGTCCCCAAACACAGTCTCCATAAAGGAAGGTGCATTGTATCCCTACAATGCCCTGAACACTGACATCCTAATAGACATATGCTAATTTGTGTTGTAGAAATAATCACCCATGTGTAACCATCTCACCCATGTGCGTTTTCTCCCCCCCACATAGTTCCTCAGATACCCCTCCACCCATTTGTTGACTATCTTTGTCTTTCCATCTATCTGTGGGTGGTATTTGGTACTCATAGATAGCTCTATGTCTGTCAATTTGAAAATCTCCTGCCAAAATGAGTTGATGAAGCGCCCATATTTATCACTGACTATCTACCTGGGTAAACCATGCAACCAGAATACCTCCCTAAAAAACAACTCTGCTACTTGTATGGCCTTGTAGTTCGTGGGTATGGAAAATAAATGTGCAAATTTGGTTATCCTGTCAACCACCACAAATATACAATCCCTACCCTGCACTTGAGGAAGCCCTGTAAAGAAATCCATAGAAATTCTCTCCCATTTCTTCTCTAGAATGGGTAGAGGCTATAGAAACCCTGTGGGGTGTGTCTGCTTATACTTGTTTTGCTGACAAGTTGTGCACTCCCGGATGTGTTTCAGCACATCATCCTTGAGACCCTTTCATGAGAATCTCTCCCTGGTCTACCTATATGTTTTTAGGTACCCCTGATGCCCTGTTGTAGGTGAATCATGACACACCTTTAGAATTTTCCCCTTCAGGGTAGATTCTGGAACCAGGTAGATCTAGTCCTTGTATAAAATGATGTCATCACGAAACAAGTATCTATCATCAATCACATGTCCATCCATCATCTCACAAGGAAATTTGTTTTTGGAGTACTCCACCAACAAATGAGCTTTCCAATCTGTACAAATGTCCATCATCGAACATCCTGCTGGCCTCCTGGAAAAGGCATCTGCTATGATATTCCTTTTCCCCTTGACATACTCAATGTCAAAGTCAAAGGCTTGGATCCTTGAGACCAACTTTTGTTGTCTCTCACTGAGGTCTTTCTGATCTGGGAAATACTTGAGACTGTTATGATTGGTCTTCACTACAAATTTGTTGCCTACTAGATATTGCCTGAATTTGGTTAAGGCATGCATTATCGCCAGCATTTTCTTGTCATAAATAGGATAGAGTCTCTCTGACTTGTTGAGCTTCCTACTCTCAAACACAATGGGGTGGCCCCCCTACATCAAAACTGCTCCAATCCCCACCCCTGATGTATCGCACTCTAAGACAAATGACTGCGAGAAGTATGGAAGGGCTAGAACATGGAATGTGCTCATAACCTCCTTCATTTTGTCAAATGTCTGTTGTGACTCTTCTGTCCAATGAAAATCACCCTTCTTGGTCAATTCTGTGAGTGGTGCTCGCAACTGTGAAAATCCCTTGATGAACCACCTGTAGTAACTACATAACCTAAAGAATACTCTTAGCTCTGTGAGGTTCTTGGGTGTTGGCCAATCCAAAATGGCCCTGATCTTTTCTTGATGAACTTGTAATCCCTGCTCACTGATGATATGCCCTAAGTACAATAGTTATCTCATGCCAAATTCACATGTGGACTCCTTGGCATATAATGATTGTGCCTGCATAATATCCAAGACCTCCCCCAAATGTGCCAGATGCTCATCCCATGTCTTGTTGTAGATCAATATATCATCGAAGAATACCATAAGGTACTTCCTCAACTTTCCTCTAAAGATATGGTTCATGCAAGACTGGAAATTGGCTCTTGTGTTGGTCAATCCAAACGACATGACCAAGAACTCAAAGTGTCTGAAATGGCATCGGAATGTTGTCTTTTCAATGTCCTTCTTCCTGATGTTGATCTAATGGTATCCTGACCACAGATCAATCTTAGTGAATAAAACTGCCCCATGTAACTCGTCCATCAGCCCATCTATGTGTGGGATGGGGTACCAATTCTTGATCGTTTTCTTGTTGAGCACTCTGTAATCGATGCACATCCGTAACGTGCCATCCTTCTTCAGTACCATAATGAATGAAGATGCAAAAGTATTCATGTTGGGCCTGATGTGCCCCATTGCAAGAAATTCTTTGATTTCTTTCTCAATATTGTCCTTGAATTTCTTGGGTGCCTATAGGGTGTTGTGATCACTGGTGTAGCCCTTGCATCTAACTCAATTGTGTGCTCAAATCCCCTATCGGGTGGTCTCCCTAGTGGTATCGACCCAAATACTGGCTCATACTGACCTAGAAGCTCTCTGATCTGTGGATGGTAATTATCCCTACCCTTTGAATCCTTCTGCGTGGTTATCAAACACTCTGCTGCGTAATCCACATCACTATGACAAAAGATCTGTTCCATCCTCTTTGTCGATACAACTCGAGGTGCCCCTATAGACATGCCTCTCAACCCAAATATCGATCCACTGGCATATTTGAAGATCATGGTCAACGTATGATAGTTGAAACTGATCTCCCCCAATGAATATAACCATTGTACCCCCAACACGACATATGTATCTGATAGGTCAACTACATAGAAGGTCTCTGTCAAGGTGTAGTTTCCTAGTTTGACCTCTAGGTCTGGGATCATGTCCAAACATGTCATCGTGTATCCATCTTCCACTACTACGTGGAATCCCTCAAACTCCTCAGTGCGTAACCCCCTCCCGTCTACTAAGGATGCATCTATGAAGTTGTGGGTGGCCCCACCATCAACTAAGGTTTTCATGCGCTGCCTCTGTACAAGGCCCTTGAGACTGAGAGTGTTGTACCTAGGTACTCCTGAAAGGGTGGCTATGGTTCCCCCCTTCACCTCTCTACAAGGTTGTGTCTCCTCCTTGGCCTGTGCCCCTACCAATATCTGAGGTTTCTTATGCTGCTACTCTGGATCCTGAGTGGTCTCATCCTTTGAATCACTGTTTGTCTATGCCTCGATATCCTCATCCTCCTCCTCACTTCTTGATTCCACTTCAATGTAGTGGAGTTGTCCCTTCCCCAGAAATATATGCCCTGGGACCCAAGGGTCTTTGCAAGAGAAGAAAATATTCTTCCTCATCATCTCCCATCTCATATCATCATCCATCTTGGGATTACCCTTCCATTCCCTTTGAGGATTCTTTTGATCCTTGTCTCTCTATGGTACAAAGGGTTTGTTAAAGGGTTTAGTTTTTGGCACAGAGTAAGCCAAATATCTAGTGCGTCGGATGGAATCCCACAAAGTGTGAGGGGGATATATCTTCACCCAACCTCTCAAGGGTTATGTGAGCCATTCTTTGAATAACATGATCAGTCAGAGCTCGAATATATCTGTCACTGCCACTGCTACCCTCTGAAACTCTGAGATGAATGTCTTTGTCGTGCCAGTTTGTCTCAACTAGGCTAGATCTCTGAAATGGATCTCTGGATCCCTCCTGTCAAATATATCCATGAGTCTCTCTGTGAACTCTCTGTAGGAGGTGATGTGACTCTGGCCCAATGTCAACAATCCATTATACCACCACTTGTGTGCCTCACCCTCCAAGTGTAAGGTAGAAAAACTAATGGCTTTTGACTCATTCATCTGGTTGACCTTGTAGTAGGTATCTAGCTTCTGTACCCAAGCTCTGGTGGTTCATTTGGATGATCCATAGAAAGAAGGTATGGTGAGTTTACCAACTTTACGGATGAAGTCAATGTTATGCCCCTTCTCCTGCTGCGGCCCTCCTCTCTGTGGCTCTATGGGGCGGTTCCTGATTCTGAGTCCACAATACTCGATTAAGGTCATATCCTGATGGAATTCATGGCCCAATGATGCATACTCCCTCCGATCCTCTGCAATGTCCTCTACGTGAGTGGGTAGTCTCTATGCTATCCACGCCATCTGTGCTGCTACTGGGGGTTCCCTATGGAAACTGGGAAACAAAATTCGAGGAATCCTACTCGCAGAGGTGTATGTGCAAGTGGGTGAATAGGGTCTGCTACCTGCCCCTAAGTTTCCCTATGCTACATGTGAGGATTTTGTGCCTGAGATGCCCACCATAGCCAATCTATCAACCACCTAAGCCAAGGACTGAGACATGGTCCATTGACTGACCAACATATCACTGATAACCTGCATGAAGGTGACCTTTGGTTCAATGGGGGCCTTACCACTGCCCTCTGGTCACTCATATCTGTCTCCTAGCATCCTTTCTACCTCTCTCTCAGCCTCACACTCTACCTTTACCTCTACTTCTTTGTGTGCCTCTTCCTCTTCCTCTTCCTCTAAACTGGGAGGGAAAGGAGGAAATTCAGGCCTAGGCCTTCTTTCCTTGTGTCTGTTGTAAGTGACATATTCATCACCTACATGCTCACGACCATCTGGGTCTTCTTTTGTACTCATATTATTTAGTCACAGGCTAGCAGGACTAAAGCTCTGATACCACTGAAATATCCCCGATCCCATTGATCAGGATATCTACTACGGATCTAGTGTTCTGTCTCACAGATCTGATACACTGGGGAATTCTAAATGCATTTTATCTTCAGATCTGATACTTTGGGGGTTTCTAGATGCATTTTAGTTATGTTCTTGATATGTTTGGTGATTGTTTCATGTGCATGTTATATGTTATGGTTTAAATAGTATATATATGATGCATGCGGAAATAAGAAACATCAACTGCCCAATAATATGTATTATGAGATTCAAGGATGGAAATACAATGAAATACTAGAAATATAGAAGATAGTATTCAGTTAGATCTCATGGATATTCACTAGAATACAAGAAAATAACATAAAATACTCATGATCAAAAGATGAAGGCAGATCTGATGCATGCATGGATAGATCAGCAAAATCGATGGTTCCAGAGAAGCACTGTAATCGCTACAAACTGGAAAACTCATCCATAAGGTTATACTCATTTGAATGAGCTATAAACTATCCCAATAGAAGAACATTGGCCTCTAGAATGATATTGGTGACTGCTCGATGACAAATCTGGCCTCTGATGCTTTAGATCTCATCCCTTAGGGGTCTGCACACCTCATGTCTCTCTGGATGTGCCCCAAATGATTCCACCAACGGAATTGGATTCTATAGAACTCAAAATGATCACCTCACCAAATGCAGAACTGGGTCGGAAGGGTTTCCCCAAATATGCTTTGATGCTCCGTCTATAACCCCAATTGTCCTTCCAAAAGAGTTGCACCCTAAATGGATGAATTATGCGCTCTAAAGGATTCCATCGTCTGAATCTGATGGAAAGTGGCTCAATCTATGCGCCCTGACTGGATCTCAACTGGGTCAGAAGTAAAATGCAATCCGAGCTCTGCTCTCATGCAACTACACAAACCCTCTATCTGACTTGTGCCCCTACTGGTTGAACTGCACAACACTGATAATTGGATACTCCTGAATAGCATGATGAAATACCTGGATGGTATCTATGATGGGCTAGGGTGTGTCTCTCAACACTGAAACCTATCAATGGTGGTGGTTACCTCCAGAAATCCACAAAACAGTAGAAGTCAAATCTCTTCCTCCTCTGGGAACTCTCAACATCAAATCATAACAATGCATAATGAGGAATTAGGTCGAATTCCTCCCTTTATATTGTTCCCGATCTAATTCACCATTGACCTCACTTAAGCTAGGCGCTTTTCCTCCTAAGGCGAACAATTAATTAATTAAATCCCCCTTTAGCACCTTTTCGTTCTAATTCTTCATTGACTTAGGCTTAAGTGACTTTTCCTATGCTTTTTGGCTTAATTCATCGTTTAGCCACCAAATCACCTTTATTTCTCTCTTTTTTTCCTTGTTTGTGCCTGACTATAGTCTAAGGGAACACATAGACTACTAAGTCACTCCCTGCTGGCCTACTCTTGGGAACGGGACATCACATAAGTATACATAGAGAAACCTTAAGGTTTTGAGGTACACATTAGAGAAACTCATGTATGCAGATTAAAGAATGCCTTGTATGGACTCAAGAAAACTCCTAGATCTTGGTATGCATGAATTGACAGTTACTTGACGAGACTTTGATTTTCCAAGAGATATGTTGATCCAAACCCTTATTACAAGGTTGTGAATGATGCACTTGTGATCCTACTACTATATGTTGATGATTTGTTTCTTACAGGTGCAGAGCCTCTCATTATTTAGTGTAAGAGGGAGTTAGCCTCTGAATTTGATATGAAGGATATTGGTCTCATGCATTATTATTTGGGGCTAGAAGTATAGAAAAAGCGTGGTGAAATCTTCCTAGGGAAAGGGAAGTATGGTGTAAAGATCCTTCAGAAGTTTGGGATGATGGATTGCAAATCCATGGAAACTCCCATGGTGGCATATCTGAGAAAGTTGAGAGACTCTGATTCTTATCCAATAGACTCTTCCATGTACCGACAGTTGATTGTCTCATTGATGTATTTGGTGAATACCTGATCAAACATTTTCTTTGATGTGAACACGTTGAGCCAGTTCTAGGTGCAACCTAGACATGTGAATTGGATAGTTGCAAAGCAAATTTTGAGATATCTTCGTGGGATGCTAAATTATGGTTTGAGATAGGCGTCAAACAGTGATGTACAACTACATGGATTTACTCACTACTACAAATTGAAAAAATTTCGACGACTACTTGCGACGAAAGCACCCTTTCATCTCAAAATTCAAGATAAAGAGTCTAATTTTTAATTTTTTTTAATAAATCTAGCCCAATCTCGTCGCTCTTGTGACAAAACCAGAATTTCGTTGCAAGTGCGATGAACTGCAAAATAATGGGTTTTCGTCGCACTTGTGACGACCTTTGGTTATCATCATAAGAGTAACAATTTCCATTGATCGTTACAATATTTTATAAAGTCATAATTGACCGTTATACTATTGACAAAGTCAACATTGACTTGGTCAACGTTCATCGCGCTTGCGGATTTTTTTTTTCTATAAATATTTTGCAAATTAGAGATGTTGTGACAATCTTGCTATAACAACGACGGTTCAAAAAGGGTATTTTTCTGCGGAAGAATGTCACAGAATATTAGAGGTGGTAAAAAAAATAAAGAGGGTGAAAAGGGTGATGGTAGATGTTATTTCCCTTGCCAAAGATGTTGCACTACACGTCTCGTAAGAATTTTAATGGAAACAACTAAAAACATTGTAGGAAATATGGACACATTAATGGGGCATCGAATGAATATCATCCTGTGGTAATTAGCTATATATTCATTATATGTTTTTATAATGTCAATTATATATATATATATAATTATATATCATGTGTATATATTGTTTGAATATTATCTATACATACTAATTTTGCATGATTGTTTGTAATTATAAAGTTAGAGTTTCCCTCTAACTTTCTACAGAATATTGCACCAAGTAGTAGTATAAATGATGTTGTACAAGCTGAGGAACATGAATATGCTATTGAACAAATTTTAAAAGGAACAACAAAAATACATTAATGTACTAGCTAGACTAGACATGGGCAACAATGACCTGTGAATGGGGCCAACATTGAAATCTTTTCAAACTGTTTATGTATGCACTGAAATTTGACATGGATAGACTATTTGCATGCCTTAATGATATGGGAGGGTTTCTAGACTCAAATTTGTCTCACACACCCACTTTTTCCATCATCAATTCATCATGTAAACCATAAACCCTATTTTTCTTTCAAAGTATATGTTAGTACTCAGTTTACAGTATTAATTTTTGGACTTTTGGTTACGACAGGCACGCTACTGGAACAATGATATTCTTGCAACACCATCATAAAAAATCATCTCACTTCCCAAAAATTCCTTAAATTATTTGGACCATATCTAGATGGATTATGTTTTATTGTGGCAATGTTCATGCCGGCATAACGAATCAGTGACAATGGATTATTGATTGAAATGCGATTGGTTTTATTAAGTCAATTTCAGTTTAAGGCTTCTTTTAACCAACTTTGGGTCTTTTTAGTTAGCTCTCGGACTTATGCAAAGTTTTTGTATTTTATCAAATTGTGGGCCCAAAGGACAAACTCTAGCTCCAACGATGCAAGCTCCAGTTACATGCAACCTACCATCACACTACATAAAAAAATTAGCACATAAGACAAAGTCCATAAGTCAAAAATAAAATCAAACCATAGGCACAGGCTCAAGCCAAAGCCAAATTCCAGTCCACATGTCAAGGCAGTTACAAGTCGACACAAAAGCATCGAAATACAGATGCTCGATTTTCCGGGAAGAGAATGCGAGCACAACACATTTGGTAAGTATGGATACGTTTTGGAGTTTTTGACAGGTTAAAAGACATCAAATTGCATGCAAATCAGGCCACGAGGAACCATGAACAAGGAGGATTTACATTGAGCTGTAGGGTTTTTCGAGATTAAAGTATGTTGCACAGGTGCTTTAAAGAGAAGCTCAGTTGGTTTCAGTTTTAGAGGGGTCAAGTTGCAATGTCTAAGGCGCTGATGCTTATGCCTGTCATAACCCATCATGTACCAGGTATTGATAGCAATCACCAAGTCACAAGACAACGCACATAACATATGCGAAATCATAGAATTCAACACAAAATGTGAGTAGAGAACACTCACCAAATGCCACGAGGAGAGGAAAAGTGTTTTGGGGTTTGTTCATCGAGCCCCATCTCCAAGATATGACCGAGAGTCAAAGTTCCATCACCATCGATCAAGCAAATTATATTCCATGGAATGCCAAGTTTTGGAGCAACATTGATAAGTGCAATCCACTAGAGGAAGCCAACAACAATACACCCATCTGAATGTCCATCACTCATCACCAGGTGTTATATTTATGGGCACTAAATGTCAAACCTGAGTCTCATTTGAATGACAACAATTCACAACTATGATAATTTTCAGGTCACGAAGAATTATGTGGAGAAGATTCTTGATCGGAGAATACTTCACCAAAGCAAGTTGAAACTTTTCTTAAGCCTGCTCGTGTTATTTACAGGTTTTCAGTGGCATGCCAATAGTTGTTGATCTTGCTAACATGCACAATGGTATAAAATGACTTGGATCAATTATTTGGCACCTGTGGACCTTGTTGTTGACAACTCAATACAGGTTGATGTAGCTAGATCTGAAAATGCATTTCATGCAAACAAGCAGTTTGGATTTAATCACAACAGGGAAAGGTTTGGTTTTCTCAAGTGGGGCTCATTTGATTTCAAGAACATGCTAGTTGTTCCTCCAAGTTCTGATATTTTACACTAGGTGTTGCTAGCCTGAAAAAAAAAGAAGGAAAAGGATAGGAGCATTTGTTACCTTGGATTACTTGATGGGATTGCTTACAACATCTATATTATTGCTTACTAGGTAGCTATTGTGGAGATCTAATACAGGGGTGTTGAAACAAAGGATGGATCCTTGTAAAAATAATGGCATTCCAAGAAGCTATACTTAAAGTAATCAAATATGTTATATGTGGCCACAACTTCAAATAGATGCTTTAACAAGTTGTTGGTCATTTCTTGGCAATTCCTATAGTATCTTGGAGACTTTATTTCTGGTGTTTTGATTGATTTTTTATTTCTCTACAAGATCAAAAGAAAATCAAGATCCAACTCAACAATTTCCTCTCAGGAATTTGGAGGACTTCCTTGATAGAATTCATAGGTAGGTTCTACTTCCTTGAGATCCATTGCCCGTGATAAATGGGCTGGTATCAGATTTTTATTATCGTGGTGTGGATCCAGGGCTTGAATATTTACACCTTCAGAGAATAAGAGAGCAGATTTACCTTGATGAGATCAATAAGACTTATGTGTCAAGAGAAGTTGACTATGGTGAAGCTACACTGCGTAGAGATGAATTTACATATCCACCTGGGCGTTCATGTTCTTCATTGATTGGTCCATTTTCACTGTATTGATGTTGATCGAAATTTTATGATTTCTAGATGATTTGGTTGTTTACAATTTTAAATTTTTAATCTTTGGATATTTGTTTCATGCTCTGTTTCATTTTTTCAAGCTACCAACAAGGTGAAAGAGATCAAGCAAATCTCCTATTTTTAGCCAAAAACTACATGTCTGCCAAGGTGGAATTTTCGACTTTATCCAGCAGCTAATGAAGACATGTGGCAAAGTATTCCCATAATTCCAGGTCAATTCCAAATTTGTTGAGAAGAGGATAAGTTGCATATGTGGCAGGGGATCAACTATTTTTCCAATATTTTTGAATTTTGTGAGAACAAACCATGAGGAAGCATCTGAGTACAAGTGAAAGATGAACATGTGGCAAAGTCATATTTAAATTTGTGGGAACTATTGTTAAATTTGAGTATCGATCTCAGGCACAAGAATAGCAAGCAGAGGATCCCAGTTTTGCCAGCAATTTGAGATATCTTGGAAACAATTTAGTTTGTTTTAGATTTTGTTATGATTTGGTTTCCATAAAAATCAACAAACAATTATTATTAAGAGGCCTATTTAATCAAAGTTTTCTAATAGAAGTGGAGGCTGGAGAGGGTTCATGATAGATAAGAATGAAGGAATGAAACTCTTTTTCATGATTGTAAAGCATGAACTTTTTCATTTTACACTCAATGCTATAGCCCTTTTGATGAGAAAACTTTCTCCTCTAATCTCTTTCTTACTTTTCTTACTTGTAAAACATGTTATCTTTGCAATGATTGAAATTATCTTGTTATGTTGATAAGGCAATGAAGATTTCAGTGATTTCTTTCCCATTCCAAGACTTGTTTTTAAGTACCTTATTCTTTGTTTCTGAATGACATTTAGGATCAAGAATCTTCCTGTGTGGGTGAACAAATTGGGCACTTGCGTAATTATTTATTCTTATGGTTTTATCTGCTTTGTTAAATTGGATACCATTGACTAAGTGAGTGTGATCAGAAGTTATTTACAATCAGGAATTAGTATTATCTTTCTTCATTTACTGCTGAAACCTCCAACCTTTCAAAAAACCAATATACATTTATCCATAAAAAACCATTGTAATAACTAAGATGTGATAGGCTTGACCCTATGGCAATCTAGGGGCAACTTCTAGCACTAACATTTTTTGGCGCCATTGTCGAGGATGAAGCAACGAAGATATATTCCCTGGGAGAATGACAACGTTAAGATCTTCTTGTTGATGGTGAAAAGGAAGGGGGCATATACATGACTGCAGATCTTTCAGCATGGAGACTCCACTGTCTAAATATTAATAGGCGACTCCACTGGGATTTCAAATATGGAAGCCATTTTTTCTCAAAGGTTGGCCTTTTGTGACTTTTCAAATGTAGTTGGTTTTCCAAACCCAATGCTTAGAAGAGGTGAATGGGAAGGTTCTCTTCCTAAATTTAAAGGAGAAGATTGGGAGGTACCAACTAAACATCTGCTAGATTTCCATGAGTTTATTCATGAACGTCAGATTGCGCATGAGGATGTTAAGATCAAGCTTTTCAGATACTCTTTGAAGGGAGCAGCCCTTGACTGGTGAAAATCTCTTCCAACTGCCAACATCAACTCTTTGAAAGGTTTTCATGATACTTTCAATTTGTTATGTAAAGATGAATTTTCAGCTGACGTCCTTTTTCCAGAATGTTGTCATGAATATAGTTTATTTCGTCAAATTAATGGACATGAAAAGTATGATTGTGATGAAAAGTCTATGGTTGTAGAGGATACTTTTATGAAATATTCAAAGGTGTTAGATGACCTTCATTTTGAAAATAAGTTTGTAGATATGTTTGACATCATATCAAATGTATCTATTTATTCTAATTTGCATAAAAATCATGTCATGTCTTTTGAGATGTCAGATGATAAAGAGAAGATAGCATATCGCAGCAGTCCTGGATCTGATCAAGAGCCTCATGAGCATCATGAAACTGATAGAGAAATGTTCCAACAACAATTAATGCTTGCTTCTGGGTCAGTTGTTGAACAATAAACATATGGGTTTATAGAACTTGGAAATGACATTCATGATCAACAATCTAATGAGATCAACTATGAGGAAAAGCAGCCTTTTGATTTTAAAAAACTAGGTAAGATCATACATGAATTTTATGATCCAGATGCTATATGGATGGAGTCACTATTTTCAGTAATGCCATATATTACAAAGTTGGCATGATGGTTTTCAGCAACAAACATGAGTTGGTTGTGGTTTCCTTGTTGTATATTTTTTTCTCTTTTCATGTCTTTCGCTATGTATACGAAGACAGGTCAAGAAATTTGTTGCTTAGATTATTTTTCTGGAAATTTATATATACCTGAAACATTTATTCTCAACAGTTAGAGGAGGGTAGCATAGATGAATAATATCATGGCTGAGCATTTCTAGTTTGCACAATACGTGAAGTTTGCATCTAGTATTTGGTTTCAGTTTTGAAATAAAGACTCCATGCCCAATGCATATAAGGCACTATTGGCAGGGGAAGTTTGGCTTCAAATGAGGAGCAGAGTTGCAGAAGTTTGGGCTGATTTGAATGATATTGGTTGACCCCATAACCCAATGGACTAGGCACAACACAAAAGTTGTGGATGTTTGCAGAGTGGAAGATTTGTAGGGACATGATTGCACAGATGAGAAGAAATGATAAGGCACGTTGGTCTGCAAGTTCTTGATGTCCCACAAGGAGAACATCATCCCCAGAAGGAGCCTATGTTAGTACTTAGTTTACAGTATTAATTTTTGGACTTTTGTTTATGGCAAACACGCTACTAGGACAGTGATATTCTTGCAGCGCCATCATAAAACATCATCTCACTTATAGAAAAATCCTTAAATTCTTTGGGCCATATCTAGATGTCTTATGTTTTATTGTGGCAATGTTCGTGTTGACATAACGAATTAGTGAAAATGGATTATTGATTGAAATGTGGTTGGTTTTATTAAGTCAATTTCAGTTTAAGGCTTCTTTTAACCAACTTTGGGTCTTTTTAGTTAGCTCTCGGCCTTATGCAAAGTTGTTGTATTTTATCAAATTGTGGGCCCGAAGGACAAATTCCAGCTCCAACGCTGCAAGCTCCAGTTACATGCAACCTGCCATCATACTACATAACAAAATTAACACATAAGACAAAGTCCATAAGTCAAAACTAAAATCAGGCCATAGGCGCAGGCTCAAGCCAAAGCCAAATTCCAGTCCACATGTCAAGGAAGTTACAAGTCGACACATAAGCACTGGAATCCAGATTCCTGATTTTTTGGGAAGAGAATGCGAGCGCAACACATTTGGTAAGTATGGATATGTTTTGGAGTTTTTAATAGGTTAAAAGACATCATATTGCATGCAAATCAGGCCACGAGGAACCATTAACAAGGAGGATTTACATCGAGCTGTAGGGTTTGCCGAGATTAAAGTATGTTGCGCAGGTGCTTTAAAGAGAAGCTTAGCCGGTTTCAGTTTTAGAGGGGTCAAGTTGCAATGTCTAAGGCCCCAATGCTTATGCCTATCATAACCCATTGTGTACCAGGTATTGATAGCAATCACCAAGTCACAAGACAACGCACATAACATATGCGAAATCATAGAATTCAACACAAAATGTGAGTAGAGAACACTCACCAAATGCCACGAGGAGCGGAAAAGTGTTTTGGGGTTTGTTCATCGAGCCCCATATCCAAGATATGACCAAGAGTCAAAGTGCCATCACCATCGATCAACCAAATTGTATTCCATTGAATGCCAAGTATTGGAGCAGCATTGATAAGCGCAATCCACTAGAGGAAGCCAACAACAATACACCCATCTGTATGTCCATCACTCATCACCAAGTGTTATATTTATGGGCACTAAATGTCAAACTTGAGTCTCATTCGAATGACAAAAATTCACAACTATGATAATTCTCAGGTCACAAAGAATGATGTGAAGAAGATTCTTGATTGGAGAATACTTTCCCAAAGCAAGTTGAAATTCCTCTTAAGCCTGCTCGTGTTATTTTCAAGTTTTTAGTGGCGTGCCAGTAGTTGTTGATCCTGCTAACATGCACGATGGTATAAAATGACTTGGATCAATCATTTTGCACCTGTGGACCTTGTTGTTGACAACTCAGTACAGGTTGATGTAGCTAGATCTGAAAATGCATTTCATGCAAACAAGGAGTTTGGATTTAATCACAACAGGGAAAGGTTTGGTTTCCTCAAGTGGGGCTCATCGGATTTCAAGAACATGCTAGTTGTTCCTCCAAGTTCTGATATTTTACACTAGGTGTTGTTAGCTTGAAAAAAACGAAGAATAAGGATAGGTGCATTTGTTACCTTGGATTACTTGATGGGATTGCTTACAACATCTATATTATTTCTTACTAGGTAGCCATTGTGGAGAGCCAATACAAGGGTGTTGAAAGAGAGGATGGAGCATTGTAAAAAGAATGACATTCCAAGAAGCTATACTTAAAGTAATCAAATATGTTCTATGTGGCCACAACTTCAAATAGATTCTTCAGCAAGTTGTTGGTTATTTCTTGGCAATGCCTATAATATCTTGGAGACTTTATTTCTGGTGTTTTGATTGATTTTTTATTTCTTCGCAAGATCAAAAGAAAATCAAGATCCAACTTAGCAATTTCCTCTCAGGAATTTGGAGAACTTCCTTGATAGACTTCAGAGGCAGGCTCTACCGCTTTCAGATCCATTTCTTGTGAGAAATGGGTTGGTATCAGATTTTGATTATCATGGTGTGGATATAGGGCTTGAATATTTACACCTTCAGAGAATAAGAGAGCAGATTTTCCTTGATGAGATCAATAGGACTTGTGTTCCAAGAGAAGTTGACTATGGTGAAGATGCACTACATAGAGTTGACTTTACATCTCCACCTGGGCATTCACGTTCTTCACTGATTGGGTCATCTTCACTGTATCGATGCTGATCGAAATTTTATGATTTCTGGATGATTTGGTTGTTTACAATTTTAAATTGTTAATCTTTGGAGATCTGTTTCATGCTCTGTTTCAGTTTTTCAAGCTGCCAGCAAGGTGAAAGAGATCAAGCAAATCTCCTATTTTTAGCCAAAAACTGTCTATCTGCCAAGGTGGCATTTTCGAATTTATCCAGCAGCTAATGAGTACATGTGGCAAAGTATTCCCATATGTTAAGCCCTAATATTGGCTCATTACCCCTTAATTGGGGAATATTAGATTAGTAATGCTATTTTATTTATGTCGGATTCAGGCCATTAGTTGTAATTTAGATTAGTAATGTTATTTTAATTATGTCGGCTTTAGGCCATTATTTGTAATTATACCTCCTAGTCTCCTATTTATACCAAGGAGACATTTTCATTTTGAAGCATCTTGGACTTGAACATTTAAGTGGGGTAAAAGGAGGTTGCCCCCTCTAAGAGGCTTATTATCTGAAATTATCTCTTTTTCTAGGCGTTGAGTACTTTTCCTGAGGTTTTTATATGCTATATTGATGTTTGGTTCTTAACATATGGTATCAGAGCTCAAGGTCTTGGGGTTTCGCTGCTACATCTGAGACACTGTGGAATTTTCACTATAACTATTTTTCTACAATGTTTCAGAAGGAACCGCTTGGAGGGTATTTAGTAGACGGATCAAGGTACGTTGGGTTCAAAATTAAGCTCCTGAGGCCTTATAATTTCGGAGATACAACTTATACAAGATAGGGTTCTGGAATCATCCTGAAATGAGTCATTGTGGAATTTTATCTATAAAAACGTTTCTGTAATGTTTCAGACCCTGCACTTAGGAGGCCATTTACAGAAATTCGTAATATAGCTGTGGTAAAAAGTTCAGCTTCTGGGTCATCTTAAATTTGTAGATACACCTTGTGTAAGATAGGGTATCTGACTAGTCTCAAGAAGGTGTTCCAGGTAAAACAAGCATAACTTCTTGCTAGAGTATCCAAATTGAGTGGGACTGGTTGCATTGGATCGTGGACAGTCTGTAGTATTTTGGGTGCGCGTTTCAGAATTTGATATCAATTATTTTGTGCGGGGCATTCTATACAAGTGAGATCTCCTGGAAAGGACAAAAATCGACAAGTTGTGAGGAAGTTACCGTAAATTCCACTTGGCACATACAATTTTGATTAGACCTATGGAATTGCAGAGAAGAAATATCAGAGAACTACCTAAAAGAAAGTTTCATACCCATAAGGGCCGAAACTTGGGATATAGAACAGAATAAATATTGTCTAGCAGAACCACCTCAAAATCAAGACTCAAAAGTGATATTTGGCCAACATGCCA
>ML781478.1:671673-683438 GCA_009831015.1 Picea engelmannii | reverse complement strand
AAGCAAGCCAAGAAGGATAATAAATTATCACCAAAGTACTATGGACCTTATAAGGTGTTGCAAAAGATTGGAACTATGGCATACAAATTGGAGCTGCCTGCATCTTCACGAGTACACCCAGTTTTCCATGTTTCATGCTTAAAGAAGGTTATAGGTGACAAGATCCCAATTCAAACCATATTGCCAGAAATCGACGAGGAAGGAAAAATCATATTGGAGCATGAAGCCATCACTGACACAAGAATTCGTCAGCTAAGGAATAGATCCATTTCAGAGTATCTCATTAAATGGAGGAAACTACCAGCTGAAGATTCCACGTGGGAAGATGAGTCTTTTATACAGAAGCATCCAGAGTTACTCAAGTGTTGTGGACAACACTTGTCTCAAGGGGAGGGGCATGTTAAGCCCTAATATTGGCTCATTACCCCTTAATTGGGGAATATTAGATTAGTAATGCTATTTTATTTATGTCGGCTTTAAGCCATTAGTTGTAATTTAGATTAGTAATGTTATTTTAATTATGTCAGCTTTAGGCCATTATTTGTAATTATACCTCCTAGTCTCCTATTTATACCAAGGAGACATTTTCATTTTGAATCATCTTGGACTTGAACATTTAAGTGGGGTAAAAGGAGGTTGCCTCCTCGAAGAGGCTTATTATCTGAAATTATATCTTTTTCAAGGCATTGAGTACTTTTCCTGAGGTTTTTATATGCTATATTGATGTTTGGTTCTTAACACCATAATTCCAGGTCAATTCCAGATTTGTTGAGAAGAGGATAAATTGCGTATGTGGTAGGGGATCAACTATTTTTCCAATATTTTCGAATTTTGTGAGAACAAACCATGAGGAAGCATCTGAGTACAAGTGAAAGATGAACATGTGGCAAAGTCATATTTAATTTTGTGGGCATTGTTGTTAAATTTGAGCATCGATCTCAGGCACAAGAATAGAAAGCAGAGGATCCCAGATTTTCCAGCAATTTGAGATATCTTGGAAACAATTTAGTTTGTTTTAGATTTTGTTATGATTTTGTTTCCATAAAAATCATCAAACAATTATTATTAAGAGGCCTATTTAAGAAAAGTTTTGTAATAGAAGTGGAGGCTGGAGAGGGTTCATGATAGATTAGAATGAAGGACTGAAACTCTTTTTCATGATTGTAAAGCAGGAACTTTTTCATTTTACACTCAATGCTACAACCCTTTTGATGAGTAGACTTTCTCCTATAATCTCTTTCTTACTTTTCTTACTTGTAAAACATGTTATCTTTGCAATGCATTGAAATTATCTTGTTATGTTGATAAGGCAGTGAAGATTTCACTGATTTCTTTCCCATTCCAAGACTTGTTTTTAAGTACCTTATTCTCTATTTCTGAATGATATTTAGGATCAAGAATCTTCCTGTGTGGGTGAACAAATTGGGCACTTGCATAATTATTTATTCTTATGGTTTTATTTTCTTTGTTAAATTGGATACCATTGACTAAGTGAGTGTGATCGGAACTTATTTACAATAAAGAATTAGTATTATCTTTCTTCATTTACTGCTGAAACCTCCAACCTTTCGAAAAACCAATATACATTTATCTATAAAAAACCATTGTAATAACTAAGATGTGCTAGGCTTGACCCTATAACAGTCTAGGGGAAACTTCTAGCACTAACAATACACATGAAATTGGTTGACACAAGTTTTAAGTAATTTGCATCAACATTTCTTCATTTTTCTTTCAGGTTCTACATTGTATATACAATGTATGTGTGTCATAGTTGTGATGAAAAATCCCTCTTTTTCATTCATTGTTTAATAAACACCTAAAAAATATTCCCTTGCAGTACTAGATGCGAGAACATGTGTACTATCAAACAAATTTTAAAAGGAACAACGAAAATACATTAATGTACTAGTTGGACTAGACATGGGAAACAATGACCTGTGAATGGGGCCAACGTTGAAATTTTTTCAAATTGTTTCTGTATGCACTGAAATTTGACATGGATAGACTATTTGCATGCCTTAACAATATGGGAGGGTTTATGGACTCAAATTTGACTCACACACCACTTGTTTCCATCATCATTTCATCATGTAAACCATAAACCCTATTTTTATTTCAAAGTACATAAATTGGTTGACACAAGTTTTAAGTAATTTGCATCAGCCTTTCTTCATTTTTATTTCAGGTTCTACATTGTATATACAATGTATTGTGTCATAGTACTAGATGCAAGAACGTGTGTACTATCGAACATATTTTAAAAGGAACAACGAAAAGACATTGTACTAGTTGGACTAGACATGGGAAATAATGACCTGTGAATGGGGCCAACATTGAATTTTTTCAAATTGTTTATGTATGCACTGAAATTTGACATGGATAGACTATTCTCATGCCTTAACTATATGGGAGGGTTTCTAGACTCAAATTAATTAACTCACACACCCTCTTTTTTCTGTCATCAATTCATCATGTAAACCATAAACCCTATTTTTCTTTCAAAGTACACATGAAATTGGTTGACACAAGTTTTAAGTATTTTTCATTAGCCTTTCTTCATTTTTCTTTTAGGTTCTACATTGTATATATAATGTATGTGTGTCATAGTTGTGATGACAAATCCCTTTTTTTCGTTCATTGTTTAATCAACACCTAAAACATATGCCCTTGTAGTACTAAATGAAAGAACGTGTGTACTATCAAACAAATTTTAAAAGGAACAACAAAAATACATTGTACTAGTTGGAGTACTAGACATGGGCAACATTGACCTGTGAATGGGGCCAACGTTGAAATATTTTCAAACTGTTTTTGTATGCACTGAAATTTGACATGGATAGACTATTCGCGTGCCTTAACGATATGGGAGGGCTTCTGAACTCTAATTAATTGAATCACACACCCACTTAGGAGGGTTGGAGGCCTTGTTCATGGACCATGAAAGATAAAATGAAAGGGGGTCCCTAACTATGGGGACTTGGGGATATTCTAGGTTTAAGTCTAAGTTCTATTCTCAGTCTTAGTTGGTCTAAGTGCAAGTACTAATCCTAATATGTAGGCGCATGCCTCTCAAATAGTGCATAATTGAAATCATCCTTTTCAATGTGGGCCACTTTTTAACAATATTCATGTGGTGCATATGGGAGATATTTATATGAACAAAATTGCCTAGAACAATCCACATCTAGGGTGTCGTAGGAGGTGGGATGTCCTACATTAAATGATTGGGGTGATTTTTTTGAAATAAGGGTTGACGTATGTGGTTGTTCACAATGAAAATGAATTATAAGAAAAATCTATTGTTGAGTAATTCATGCACCTAAAGAATTATTTTCAAGATAAACTTCTAGATGTTGATGCAGGAAGTATATCTCCTATAGTTATTCCTAACCCCTTTAGTGAAGTTGGGAATACAAGGGAAACAACTAAATTTAGAAATGTGTCTAGGATAGCCAACCCGAGCCTATTCCATACTATCCCATCATGAAGTGGCACTAAGTGTTTAGATACCCAAGAATCAATTGTTGGACCTATTGTTAAAACTAGGCGATCTAATTAGGTGGTGGGTGAAATAGTGAAGAGTTTACTAAAGAGAAAATTTTAATCCTAATAATAATTTGTAAGAGTTGAAACCACCTTCTCCCTTTCTTCCCAAACTATTCTAATTAGTGCAAAAGAACCACCAATCCGGAAATCACTTGAAGCAACATTCACATCATTGAGGGTGAAAAGTCTATTTATTTTGGATCTAAATTTTCCTTTAACAATTATGTATTAGGTGAATCTTTTTGAAGGTTCATCACTAATCATTGAACTCACTATCTTCTTTCCTGACATGCTTCCTCCATGCACAAATATATTAGTTTATATGCGGCCTTTGCCTTTTTTAGGAAAGGAAAATATGCTTCATGGAACCAATATTGACAATGCATGGTACACCACATTTTTAGAGCATAAAAAACCTCTAAGCACTCAAGTTTCTATATGACTAATTTTGGAAGAAAAAAGAAATCAAGAAACGTACATAAAAAAATGTGTCTTTCTTGAATATTTTTTCTATAGCCATGATTTTACTAACAAAATGCATGTCTCTAAATAATGAACTATTAAGTTTTTGTTAAAAATTTAATATCCTAGCAACATGGGAAGGAACAGAATGGGCTAGATGATCATGACTCAATACTTTATTTTTTTAAATTGACTTTGAAAAGTTCCATGATATGGTAAAGTTTACCTTCATCATGGTCACACTTAGGGCTCATGAATTTTTCCCCTTGTTCCCTATAACCATGGAAAATCTTCTTAGAAGCAATGATGTATCTCTCCATCAACATATATAAATAAGAAGAAGTAGGGCTAATCCATTATATTTGACAATGATCTATGTTGGCACTTGAAATTTATGTGATGGTAATAGAAGCCTTGGTCTACTTGATCTTTCACATTATAGGTTAATGTTTGATTAAATACATCCCTCTCCCTAAACAAGGAATCAAGTGGTTTGTCACTGAGAATTTTGCTAATAATTTATTTCTCACCATTAGAGAGGAATATAAATTAATGATCAATGCAATGGACTATATTTATATATTGTATTTATCCTACGAGTCCAAAATTCAATGGGCCAAAAATCAATGTCACAAACTGGGCCCTCAAGACCTTCCTAGTTGGATCACATATTGGGGTTGGATTTCTTAGGCTTTCTTTTTTGTTTTAGGCATCCTCCAAATAGATGTGGTAGATTTTCATCCAAAGAGCTAAAAATAAAAAGAAAAATTGGCACACTGAGCTAATGCCCATGGTTGTAGTCATATTCCAAATATGCAATAAAATATTGGTTGTAACCTATGTCTATGATTGATCCTCTCTTTCGGTCCCCTCAACTAGCCAGTTTCAGTCCTTGGAGAAATCTATTTATATCAATTTTTGGGAAAGTATGGAGGGTGGTAAGAACTTCACAAAGTAAATTGGAATTTTTGTTCCATGTTGAGGGTCTATATGGAAATCCACGTAATATGCATCCAACCTAGAGGTTTCGTGCACCAAATGGATTATTAAAGTACTATAATAAAACAAGGTCTCGAACTATCAACGAAATACAAAGTCTCATATTTGTTTTGTCTTTTAATGAACATTCCTTATGGTGGTCCTCCATCCTTTGCACAAAGGAAAAACCTTCATTGAGACAACCTAGTTCTCAACCCTAAAGGCTAAGAGGCATTAACATGATTATATATGTTTTTGTCTCCGAGACTTGGGACAATATTATGTAATATGTGAGTAATATAATATTATATATAATATATATAATTTATAAATTATATAAATTGTAATATATAATTTATAAATTATATATATATTATATAATATATAAATTATAATATATATATATATATATATATATTATATTATATTATATATAACTATAATAAAAAAAAAAATACCAAAAAAAAACAAATAACAAAACATAAGTTTGAAAACAAAGAAACAAAAGACACATTTCAACGTCCCGCGCGAGCTAGGAGGAGAAGGTTGAGGTCAGAGTAGAGAGGAGGTAGGTCGCACAAGGAGGAGGAGAAGCTACCTAAAACAACAAAACATTCACAAGAAGCTACCTAAAACCCTAGTATCATGCTTAGAGATTAATGTAAAGGCTTTGAGCCAACACCTTAGGCCTATGAACCACTACCGAAATAAAGGGAACCCAACACCATTCATGAGGTAAAAAAAATAAACTACAATTCAATTCTATTATTTAAATCCTTAAATATTATGCTCACCACCCCCATCAATATCTCTCTTGTGTGGAGAATATTAAGGCCAAAATCCACTCATGCAAATCAGACTTAAAAAACTATAAATGAAGTAAATTCAAATTTAGGTTTGGCATAGTACTCATGTAAACAAAACCATAAAGGGAAAATAATGCATGATCATGTAGACCCAAAATGATTTATAGCACCCAGCTAAATTCTCCCTCAAATTCGATATTCAATTACTTACATAAATTTCGATAAGAAGGGGCACCTTGCCAAGCTAGGAAACCTTTGCACGCTAGTAGTTCCATGTGTTGGACTATGGGGCCACCACTTGTCCTTTTGAAGCTTCCATGTTGTGATCATCAATACTACATAGTTGAATATGATTAGTCCACACATCCATTAAGTCAACCCTGATATTGTTAGTGTGACAGTATGACACTTTCTAGGATTGTCATATGCACCTATAGTCTCTATTTACTATTCATGTCAATGTTTTATCTTCACCCACTATGCATATGTGCCATCCTTGTCTCATCTTGAATGAATGATATGTAGGGAACTCTTATGATTTTAAGCATATTTCATCCCATTTGTATTCCATGTCTCATCCCTTCAATTCTACATGGTTTTTTCTTGGACCTAAAATATTATAGAATTCAATTTTGGTACGAGGTCAAGTCAGTGGAAAGTGTTGCAAAACTATACAAAATAAGAATCTCGCTCCACCCATTCTAGTATTGGACCGGAAATATCATAAAACACATGTTTAAATCAATTATTGGTGTTGGGAAAGGATCCATGCAACACTGAGGAACATAAGGGTCAAATACCCATGGAGAGGTGAATTGAAAATACATTATAATATTCAATTAAATTCCTGTAGATTTTGAGGCATTAATACTTAGAGTAATTTTGATAAACTAAGGGTCCCTTTACCTATGTCAATTTCACGTGCCATATCTTGGAAATTCCACTTTTCTTCTCCATTCCCCCTTGTCGATGTCATCCATGCCATCTCACAGGATTTCACTGGTTCACCTATCCTAGCACTTTACATTATTGACATCATCATGTTGGCATGTCAACATCAATATGCCACATGACATTTGACCCTTGATCCTCGTGGTGTTGAAGTGGAGGGCATCGGTTTCCAATATGGGATCTACTCACATTTTAAGGTGTTCAAAGGATATCTTATAGAGCCTAAACATAAGTCCTTGAACTTACTTTCAGTCTATGGACCTATAATATTATAGAACCTAATCTAATATAGCAATAATTCTATGATATGAGTTATGCAACATAAGGAAAATAAGTGTTGAAAACTACCTATCATAAGTCTTTGCATTAGTAGCATTAAATGGATTCCATGTGCATAGGTTAGATGAGAAGGTTGTTGGTTGGTGCATTGGATAATGGTTACATGGATATGTGTAAGACTTAGAGAATTCCAGGTGATTGTGTAGTCACATTGATGTGCCTACTTAGTTTTTCATCACATTATATAATATAAATTGAGTATTTTTTGAAGAGAGTTATTCCTTCAAGAATTGATATCGAGTATTTTATATTGAGATCAATGAATTAAATGGTGGATATTCACTCCTAATATCTGTTGTAAAAATTGTCAAAAAAATTGAAATTTGTTACCAAAAACTGCGATGAATCAGCTATACTATCTACGATTTTTTTTTGTCGATAGTCTTCATTGTCATTTTCATCCTCATCATCATATTCATCATCGTCGTCATTGTCATTTTCATCACCATCATCATCGTCATCATCGTCGTCATTGTCATCACCACAGTCAATGTTTTTGTTGTCCTCCTCCTCCTCATCATCATTGTCACCATTATCATTGTCGTGCAGTCGTCATCATTGCCATCATAATTTTCATCATCATAGTCATCATCATCATTGTCATCACCATAGTCAGTGTTGTTGTTTTCCTCCTCCTCCACATCATCATCGTCATCGTTAAAGGTTGATAAAGGTTCATAGTTAAGGTTGAAATATTTTGGAGAATTATATGATTGATACAAATTGGGACTATGTGTTATTTTATTTATGGTTAATAGGGATTAGTGAATATAAGTATGTTATAAATATGTTATAACATATAACCATGTTATAAACCCACGCTCAACAAAAAATCATGCGCATCGACCTTGCCTGCCAAATGACGCCTACAAACAGAACTCTTGTCGCAACCCTAGCCACATATATTGAGAGAAACAACAAACAAAGAACCAACATTTTTTTGTAACTAAGTGTTGCTCACCATTTAGAATCTCAAGCACCATTATGATCACAAACTGACACAATCAAGTATACTTCCTTGACCAATGGAATCTCTCCTACCTTCATAGAGATACAACAATGTTCTTCTCGTAAGGGACTTCCATGGGACTCACCAGTAACCTAAATAGAAATACTAAATAGTAAAGATATCTAGAAATAGAACTACATCCTATTTTTTATATATCACTATTGGCTTAGTCATCACACCACTATTTTCTTAATCACCAAGCTCATTAACTCCTACATTTTCATCTTGATAAGTAATACAATGAATCCCAACTATCTTCATAGTTCTACAAATCATTGGACATTTGGAATGGCTTTGGTGAATATATCAACAACTTGCTTAGATGTTGGAAAAAATTGCAACTCCAATTACTCATCCTACACCAAGTCTCTAATAAAAAGATGGTGGATTTTTGTGTGTTTCATTCTAGCATGAAGCACACAATTCTTCATCATTACTATGGTGTTCAAAATTGTGACAAAAAATTGTAGTTAGATGTTCTTGTGATAGTTTTAGTTCTATCAATATCCTTCTACGCTATATGGCTTAACAATGAGCTTTTTGGCAACAGTGTTTTCAACTTCCATAGAGGATGGATACACAGTTGCATGTTTCTTGCTACTCCATCATACAACTCTAGATCAAAATGAGAAGAAAAAAAAACTAGGCATTGATTTTTTATCATTCATTGATCAAACCCAACCTGACTCTATGTAACCTTGTAGATCAAGATTTTCACTAGAAACATAATTTATACCGAAGCTTGCAGTACCACTCACATATATTAATATTCTTTTTTATTTTCACCAATGGGATTCATGAGGATCCTACATGAAATAAGAGACTAGACTTACTACATGCATAATGTGGTCCCTAGTTGTACTAAGGTACATCAAACTCTTAAACAAGATTCTTGCTACTCCATCATAAAACTCTAGATCCAAATGAGAAAAAATAATTAAGCAATTTATTTTCAATCATTAATTGATCCAACCTAACCTAACTCTATATAACCTTTTAGGTCAAGATTGTCATTGGAAAAATCATTTATACCAAAGCTTGAAATACCATTCACATAGCTTAAGATTCTTTTTAAATGCACACCAATGAGATTCATGAGGATATTGCATGTAAAAAGAGATTAAAATTATTAGATACATAATGTCTACCTTGGTTGTACTAAGGTACATTAAACTCCCAACCAAGCTTGTATACAAAGTAGAATTCACCTTGGGAATTTCTTCCTTAGAAAGAGTGATGATGGAGTTGCATATGCATTGCATGGCTTCATCCCAAACTTATCTAATAAATATGTTTCATACTTGAATTCAAAAATAAATATTCTTTCTCATTTCTACTACACTCCACACTAAGGATATAACATATCTTCTCCATATCTTTCATTTCAAATTATTTTGTTACTTCCACCTAAAAAATTTCTATTTTTACAAACCGATTTGTATTGGTAGTACTTTGATATATTTTTCTTAGTGATCTTGTATTTCTTGAAGGACTTGGACTTGGTGTTGATCTTAAACTTGGGAAATAAAAGAAAGCTTGAGACCTGCGTCATATTTTTTAGCATTGTTTACAAGAGTTTCTGACCTATGTAAATTCAAAATTACAGACCTATCTCTTTTATTTCCTTTGCAACATTTTGGTATATTGTGCATCTAAAACAACTTTTAAACCAAATCGATGTTAAGGGATGCCCAACGACCTCATTAAATACCAAAACATTGGCCTCTATTTGTTCATTGTTTAGGGGTCTGTCCAAACCACAAAGGTTATAATCCATGCTTGGTCGATGGTATATGCTTAAAACACACTAATATGGATGGCTAAAATCACATTTTAGACAGTTCTATTTCTCTGTTTTATGACCAACAAATTGTGATTTTTCTGTGGCTCTACTTTATGGTTAAAATCTGGTGCAAACACATACTGAAAACTGCTCTAAATATCTAGTAATGGAACATTGTGGTATGTGCTAAAATCTGTGCTAAATGTTGTTATAAGGTTGCTCTCATGACATATGGACAAGAACACTTAATACACATATTTTATCTCTGTTTATGATTCATATTTGGAAAGGCATTATTGGATATTGATATAGCCATTTACTTAATTCCTTTGTCACATAATCTGAGGGCACTTGTTATAGCATTTTTTGGTATATGGCATAAAGAATATCATTGTCCTTGCAATCAGAATTTCCATAATCCGATGTGCAGCATCAAAATTATGTATTGTGACATTTTTTAAGTACATACAGAGTAACATATGACACCCCTTTGTCTTGTGTAACCAACTGATCTGAACATGAGACCAAAATATGCTATGTAAAATTATCTCAAATATTCCAAACCGACTAGCAAAAGGTCATAAGCTCAGGTCCCAGCTGCTATTGAATTTCCTAAATAAATCCCCCTTCCTTACTTCTTGTTCTCTAGATTTTACAATAGAAACAGAGCCAATAGTAAGTACACCAACCTAGTCTTCTACATACTGTATATAACCTTTGAAAAATTTACCTTATGTTGTACCTTGAAAAGGAAAACCCCATACATAGAGTTGGGCCCCATAGATGTCTTAGTGCATATGGAACACCACCCTCACATTTCCAGACTCTTGATTGCAAAAAGAATTTTTTCATAACATGTTGGAATTGACTTCAAAAGTGACTCAAAATGCACATACATTTTGAGAGATAACATGTCATAAATCCATCAATATTATGGTGAAGTATGACGATCCACATTCATCAACATGCCCAACCAAGATGCATTTTCTCCAAACAAAATTATAAGGTCCATCAACATCCCAACATGTCACCCCTATCATGTGATGAAAATCACAAATTTACCTCTCATTACAACACGAGGGGTAACAAGATAAAAACCCTCGCAAATAAAATAATTATATCCAAGATCTAGATCGATGATCTCTCCTAGAAAAATATAAATAATAATATCCTAAAAAAACTCCTAAAGATAAGTGAACAATATATAATAAAATAAGAGACAAGTGAATGGACATGCCACATGTCCTCTCCTCATGCAAAACACTTCCTTAGTCCAAGCTTTCTTTGACCATGCAAAGAATTTCCTTGTTCCATGTGTCCTCATCATAAATAGAATGCCTTATAAGATGGGATTTGATTAACCAAGATAATATAAAATAAACCCTTAGAAGAGGTGCACCCTTGCTATGTGTGAAAGAACGTGGTTATGGGAAAACTTCGACCATGCCATATAATATAAAATAGTCCACAAAAAGATATACCCTTGAAAAGTGTGCCAATGGAAATGATTGCTTCCCTTCGACCTAGGGAAACAATCAATAAATAATCCTTCAAAAGGTGGGTGACCTATATAAATATGAAAATTAGTTACATAAACAATAAATGTGCCCATATGGAAACTAGGGTAGCTCTCCACTTGTTTAATGAGTCAAAAACCTATAAATTCCAAAACAATGCACAAGATAGCAAGGTTAGAGAAGACACCCAAAAGTGAAAATGCATCCCATGAAATTCATGATGAGGAAACAAGGAAGGTGAATCAAGAATGGAGAAACTCAAACTTTGGTTTGAAGACCAACCACGTTCCTAAGATTGATATGAGAAAGTTTGATGGCAAGGACCCAATCACATGGATACTTCAGATGGAGCAATTCTTTGATCTCCATAA
>ML781478.1:633491-646988 GCA_009831015.1 Picea engelmannii | reverse complement strand
AGGGGGCAACCTCCAATCGAGCAGCGCTCTGTTACAATAATATCCAAGCTAGGGTTCTCATACCCTCGACTCCTATTTATACTAAAAAGAAGCATCTAGAGGAAGATCCTTCTAGAATCGGAAGCTTCTATTAGGTCTTCTTAGATCCGCCTAATTCTCTTTTATTGAAAGGTCTTATTAATATTGACCTTTATTACATCCGAATACATTAATCTACCCATGTGTGGGTTAGGACCTTAACACATACATTGCCATGTCTTCTTGGGTAACACATTCACCTCAAAGCCTAAATCCAGTATGATGTCCCCCATATTGAAATCTATGATGTTAGCATTTAATCTGAATTCCCTACTTGTCCTCCTTCTTGGACACAGGTGATTGACTGTTTTCTATTCTAATTTCCCCTCTACCTCTGATTTACATATTTCTAGCATATTTTGCAAAATTTTAACATATGATTGGTCATTTAATAGCTTAACACAGGTTTACAAAAAATCCTTTATGGTACTTACTTGTCCTAGGGTTTGTGCTTCATTAGTATGATCCAATGATGAAGGCATATCATATGTTGGTTCATCCTGGGTATGTTGTGCAGTTGATGTAGATGCAATGTTTGGATTCAAGAATTTTTATCTAGCTTGATTGAATATCTCTTTTTCGCTCTGCGCATCAAACTACATATGTGGTTCAGCATTCTTCTTCACCCATTGGTGTTGTGTTGGATCCTATCTTACTACGTCATTTCCTATCTTAGCTCCTCCATGCATAACTATGTTGATAATTCTTTCTTCATCCCTTGCTTTTTCAGAAATTCACTAAACATTCTGATTGTTCTGATTTCTCTTTTTCTGGATCTTCCCCAATAGTTTTAGACAGTCTTTTGTATCATGATCTCATGCATGACAATACATACATCTTGCAGGTGGAAGTGAGCATTCTCTTACATAGTGTCATGTTTGTTGACAATTGTGACATGCCACTAGTCCTATTCCTCTTCCAAAGCCTCATCTACCTCATCCTCCACCTATGTAGGCAGCTCGATCTCCTCGTGGTGCATTGTACTGGGGTGCCTAGTTATATTGCATGGGATTATTCTGTGGATGTGCAGTATTGTAATGTGATTGCACAGTGTTGTATTGTTGTGGCGCAACATTATATGGGTATGGTAATTGGTTGAATTGGGGTGTATCTTTCCCTGTCATAATCTCTGCCTGCACCCTATAAGTATCTGATGTTCGTTCCCTCATCATCTCCATTGTCTTGCAATATTTTTCATCATGGCCTACTGACTTGCAAAAGTTGCAATATGAACTCTTAGGCACGGTCAGGTATTTTTGCATCATTGGATAGTGATATGGATCATGCCCATGTGTCTTACAAATCTCACACCATATTCCTCCTGGTGGAAAAGGGTTTGGAATTCTTGTTTCCATGTACTACGTGAATGTTGGACATTCATTCTTGTGGTGTTCTTATGTCCTACATTTGGTACACCAAACAACTTCTCTTTTGTCCTTACCCCTGTTCTAGTTTAGTTGAAATGTTAAGTTCTTCATATCCTCCTTCAGCTCCTCTATGGTTGGATCTATCTTCTGATATTAGTTCTCTTCCAGTTGTAGGGATCCCTGCAGATCCTCTGCCTAAGTTTGAAACTTTTGTTGTCTCAAAGGGTACTTCAAGTGTGGTAGCAGGGAATTGACAAACAGATTCCTATTTTCATGTCTGTCATGACATATTTTAGATTTCCCTTCAATCGTTTGAAGCTCTGGTCAATATCCCACACAAATTCTCTTGGTTGATGTCTAATCTCTATGATCTCATTCATGTATTGATCCTCTGAGCTAGGTTTCTAGAATACATTTATAAATAGCTTCTTGATATCCACAATCATTCTGGTTGTCCCTAGTGGACTATTTGCGGCTAAGATCATGTACCAATCCAATGTACGGTCTATTAGCATGATGGCTAACTGTGCAAGTTTAGTGTCTTCATTCATGATTTTTTTTCTTCCTAGATATTTTCACAAATGCACAAGTGCTTCTTAGGGTCCTCTGACACCTCTCCCTTGAATTCTGGTAATATGATGGTGGGATCGTGTCCTACCATATTGAATGTTGAAATACTACCTTCGCGCGGTGTAGATACTTGGCTACTACTTCCTGAACTGGCTCTTCTAGTTGTTTCTCCTTGACTAGATGTACTTCCTGTTGTCTTCCTCCTGAAATTCAGTTGTCTAAATGGTGGTGTTCTTATTGGTGTATTAATCGCACATGGGTTTATGGGTTCCACATTGACACTGATATGGATAGGAGTGTTGCATTATGTTCATGTTCTTGGACCTCTTGTCTTCCTTTCATATGTCGCGCGCAATATTTCCTTAATATGCTCCACAACCCAAAGATCCTCTACCTCTTCTTCCCCACTTTCCAAGCCTTCTCTCACGTCTATGACTCTCTTCTTCTTGTTCATATTATATTGGTAGGGTACTCCACTATGCAGTCTTCTATATATTTCCATGATATGCTTGATCTGTTCTTCCTCCATCATGATTTTGTCCAAGACCTCCTCATTATTTACTCTATCCATTTCTTCCTCCATTTCTTCATCTCTTGTCAATGCTTCCCCCCTCCCCCCATGTATGCAGGGAAGTTTAGTTGTCTGAGGCCATTGTCATTACACCCTTGTTATATAGAAATATATTAATGGAGTTATACATCGATTGGATATACCTACCTCAAGGTCCCTTTAGAAACTCTTTCTCTGTAGCGTTGTAAGACTTTGCAGTATCTACTGCAAATTCTGTGATAAATCCTACAATAATGTTGTCTAACAAGAAATCTACTACGCGCGTAAATTTATTGTCAACTTGTTGTAAGTGCGTGATATCTGTAGGATTCCACTCTAGATGCCTGATCTAATTTGTAGCATGGTTTTCCTTCAACCTCAATATCCACTCTTCCAATACATGCAAGAAATAACAGAAAAATACTTCATGCAAATCGTTGAATACGTACTTGTTCAGGTATTTGTGTGGTGTCAACTTCAAGTTTTTGTTATCTTTCTGTGCAAACTCTAGTTCCTTTGTTTTCAACCATCTCTCGATCTCTGCTTTGGTTGGGTTCCATGGTCTCAACATCCACTTTTATATTCTCGTGTTTTTGTCCCTAGATCTGGAATTATTTTTACACTTCTTCAGCAGATCTTATTCACTCAATCCCATTATGTTCCAACCAACAACATAACCATTTGTTGGTTTTTAATCCTTTTTTGGTCTTAGATTACTTTATCTACTCTGATATCACCTTATTGTTATAAGTTGACCCAGGTTCAGGTTTAACAAGATCCCAACCAAATCCCTCTAAAACTATTGGCCCTCCTAGTAAACCAGAAGCCAGAGCAGTACACAGGGTGCACTGCACAATCTCACCTAAGACAATTCTATGGGTGGTTGCAATTCTCATATGCTTGTAGCCTGGAAATGAACGGGGATCTACGGTTGTACCTTTTAATCTTCATTTCTTTAGTCTAACATGTTCAATAATTAGTCGTTCTTACTCATGCATGTGGAATATCAAATCTAACTAGTTCCTTTATTCATTCATCTAGCTTTTAATCATTAAAAACAATGAAGATGCATACATACAGTCACATAACACAATTTCTACCATGTTTCACCCCCTCTTGGGCTATGTCCACAAATATTTTTCTCTCAAGCTCTTTTATTATGTCTCAGCAATAGATCGCGCCACACGCATTTACAGTTTTGGCTTCTACAATCTCAACAGGCTTCTCGGTCCCTGTAAGGTTGAATAGATCGCACCACGCTCCTTAGCCTACGATATAACCCTCGAGATCGAGTTTCTCAACTTTTCTCAAGCTCACTAGATTACAAAACAAAGGCAGCTTCTACAAGATTTACAACCTTCATCTCTCTCTTCACTATTCAACCAGGCAGCCCATTTCCTAGACCTCCTAGGTACTATTTATACATATTGTTGGCTCATCATCCATTACCGTATTCTACAAAAACCCTAACCCTAATGTAATTAGGTCTCCCTTGCATGCTTCCCCCACAGGTGTTTCTTTTCCTTCATGCTTTTCTCTCCAGAAATAGCCTTTTCTCAAAACTGGACCTTCATCCAACAAGTAACAATTGAGGAATGAATAGAGGAACCCCCCAATAACCAAATATAGGGTTTAAATAAGAACATGACAATGCATAATGTGGTATTCACCAAGAATCTCATGTAACCCTCTTTCCCCCCTAAATCAAATATGGATAAATAAAATATAATAAAAGGCTTAGACCCTTTATCCTCCTCTCTCATGGAATCATAACCCCTATAAATTTTTCCTTGTCCTCCTTATAGCCATCGATATATTTTATTATTAATAATCAAAGTATTACATTTCTAGGTTGTTCGACCTTTTCAACTTTACAGGCACTCTGACCTTTCATCAAATAAAAAAAATACATTATTAATCTAAAGACTCAAAAATGGGGTATTACATCCCTTTATGATGTTCTTTGGCATCCCCTAATCCAGGTCATCTCTCCCCCTCCCCCTCTTTCCACCTATTCTCATACTGAGATATTCAAGAAGTCGTTTGGATGATGAACACTAGAAAAGCAGATGATGAGGAAGGGTTCCAAGAAAAACTTTGTAGGTAGGGACTTCACACTATGGACAACCATCTAGTTGACTTGGACAACCATCTAGTTGACTTCATCAACCATTTGGTATGTATGGGTTTTCCACAATCTTGGTCGCATCACATTATTCACCCAATCCACAAATCGGGCTCTAATATGGATTCCAACAACTAGAGGATGATCATGGTTGGTCACACATTTTCTAAACTCTATGCTACAGTCCTCCATTTGAAGCTCTCTGAAGAACTTGAGAGGAGGAAATTTAGAGACAGAGGCCAAGCTAGATTCTGACCTGAGCACCAAACCATTGATCACATCCTTACACTTAGGGATATCATTGAAGATGCGTGACATCACTCTTTGAAATTTTACTATTGATTGCGGCATGAAATCCCCTACATTGTTTGGGGTCTAGACTCTACATTGACGAGTTGGATTCATTTTTGCATGAGGACATCCAAGATGGATATGGATTCCTTCTCCACCAAGTCCTGATTTTTATCTTGTTATTTTCGTATCATGCGATCCTTCTAGCTTCATCCCTTGAAGGGTTGTAGATACACTTGGATGCACTGGCCCTCTTTTATGACATTTGTCAGTTGACTTTCAACCTAGGTAAAACCAAGATCATGATCTTCAATGGGTCGAAGAAGATCCTCCTTGAACACCATTTATTTTTCAAGGGAGAGGATATTGATATTACCAACACTTATACTTATTTTGGGGTATTGTTCACAAGACCTTGTTTTAGTATGTGGCATGCACTTCAACCCCAAGCCAATAAGGGATATGGGCCCTTGGCCCTTCTTGAGAGGCAATGTTTCTGGAACCATTTTCAAGACATAATGTTCAATATGTCACTCATGGAAACTCTTGTCTGGCACACACTTCTATACAGTTCCAAGGTTTGGGGACCTGGTTTGCTAGAGTCTGATTGATCTTTAGTTGAGAGACTATATATCATCCTCCTTCATCACATCATTGAATGGAAGCATACAATTTATCAACCCATTGTCCTTTCATATTTTGGTTCTCACTCTTTCCATCTTGAGACGGTGTTTGGTCTCACCTCACCCCTGCACCATATCCAAAGATTTTTTGATTTTGTGAAGGGACAGGACCAATATCCATACTTGGCTTACTTTTCATAAAATTCCATTGCATCAACTAGCTCTATAGTTTTATCTCGGTGTTGGTACATTGGAGTCTTAGATCTCCTTGCATATGTGGGTATTACAATGGACTGACTCCCTCCATTTATATATTCCCTAAATTCACCTAGCCACCTCTTACCTACCAGACAAGAGATGAAAAAAATCATCTGAGAGGATATCTATAGGAATTTTGTAAAATCCACTTGGATAAACCCTTAGGGTGGGTTATGTCTGAAGATATCCTTCTATGATGAGCACTTAGTGGTTACAAGGGATGGATTTATTGTTCGACTGCATTACACACTTCACCATTGGATGCACTCTCTTCTATCCTTCAAGCACATCCACATCCTGGACAAGCTACCACCCAACAAATCACTTCCTTTTTTACGGTGCTCCTGGCTAGGGGCACTAAGCGATAGTTAGATAGAGACTATCCTAGATCAGTGAGGACATGAGGAATATCTACCCCCATGAGACCCCAACAGTGTCACCAGACCAAACCTCACATTAGTATACAAACTAGTCGCTATATGAGATATTCCAGAACACATCGACATGGTCTTCCTTCTAGAGAACAACACAACACTCATTCTAGAGCCCCTCACATTTATTTTCTCGAATAGACATATATTTTGAGTTTTCTTCATATGACCTCGGATGTTCGGAGTGATGGTTCCAATGGACTAGTGTATCCTCATACCACCAATACCATAGAATTTAGATCTACTCACCTTGTACATCTCTCCGCTAGACTGCCTTTCCATTTATGGAGTCAACTCTCTAGGTTTTAGTTTTAATTTCTATTATATTTTTACTTATTGTTTCTTTTTATATAGGAGCCACTTTAGTGCTCCCACACTATATAGACATCATTATACCCAAAATTCCCATTGACCTACTTTGTGGTCATTTGTCAGACATTAATACATTTATCTTAGCTTATCTCTCCCCCTCCTTAATGAATACAACCTAGGGTTTAATCCACAAAACCATAACTCCATTGTCTCCAAAGGACGAAACCCTAACCCTATTATTTAATATTTTTTAAGTGCTCCAAGAAACCTTGGTGCCTCCAAGACAAGAGAGATAAAGTACAAAGAAGTACAAAGAGAGAGAGAAAGAGAGACTAGTATATTTTTTTCCTCGCATATCTAACATAGGATAATGAAGTCATGATGCGATATGAAAGGAATATCTCATTCCTCTATATATATGAAAGGTAAGAGATGAAAAAAATACATATGTTGCATTGAACCCTTACAAGTTGTTATGACAATATTTTTACTTGTGCAAATCCTCCACAAGATACCTATATGTGTAACAATTGGAAGTTTCTACCACTTTCACCTAAGTATATACTTCCCTTCATTTAGTGATGGAAGAAGGTCCAACACAAGGGATGCTTCTTTGGTGACCACAAGGGATCAAGAAAAAAGATTAGTCAAGCCTACACCCCTCTATATTGGTCACCTGAATGTTAGGTCTAGGTCTAGGAGAGGTAAGGAAGGTATCGAGGTAATTGGTTCAACTGCATAAGACAATAAACAACCCAAAGCATAATATAGACAATTACAAAGTCATATAACTCATAAGTAACCTCTTAGAGACTAGATGATCAATATAATCAATTTTTGTCGCAAAATTATAGGAGGAAGACAATTTATAACAAAAATTAACGTTTTGTAACAACAATGGGAAAAAGTACCCAAAAATATAGTATTTGAGCATAAGAATTAAGCCTTCAACATGTGCAATAACATCCAATTGCTAGACTATGTTTCTGAGTATCTTTAGCCCCTATTTTAAATAAGTATGCAACAATTAAAGTAAACCTTGGTGTTTGTAGAAAAATTTATAACAACAACAATATATATCATTTGTTTTCTAGAGTTAGATTTAGTAGGTTCAGTCAAATCACTTTAAGGGAGAGAATGCCAATTCTAAAAGTATTTTCACCACAAGAAGAGTTCTATACTAGTTTCATTGTCTTTATAGGGATATGGAGTCAAGCATGCTACACTTTGAATAAATACTTAGATACTCAAGAAGAATGAGGTTCAAAACCTAAGGTGCAAATCCTTTTGGGCATTAGGACTAAAACCTTCAAGATAACAATTTTCAGGGTGCAAATATTCTTGGGCCCTAGATGCTAATTTCTATCTTATTGATAACCTAGGTTGAGGATCACATGACTAAGATCAAAATCCTAAAATTCAAATCCTCTTGGGCCTTAGGATTTTGAATCTTTGCAAGAGACTAGGTCTCTTAATGCTTTCACCAAGCTAGGACAAACAAAGTATTGAAGGAGATAAATACTTATGTCTCCTTCCTAGGGTTTTAATAGAACAAAGTAACATGCAACAAGATAGAAATTGACAATTATACCATGAGAAAACTTATCCAATTAAAGACAATTACTCACTCATTCAAGTTTCTATTCCAAGAGAAACCCTAGTTGCAACAAATATCATCCAAGAAAAGTGAAAAAACATCCACAACAATCCTCCTCCAAGAGTAGTGCACTAGATCCAAGAATCCAAGAGAAAGATAGAGAAATTTTTAATATTTTTCTACCCGCAAGTGTGAGAGGAAGTGACGATGAAAAATTGAATAAGTTCTATCCTTATTATATAAGGAATCCCTAGCACGTTTTTCCACAAAATGTCACAAATTCAAGTTACAAGTGGGGCTAACCCCTCAAATTATCCTCTACAAATTCTAAATAAAAAAGTAATACAATAATGGTCACACATGTGGTGATGTCATGCATCCAATGGGATATGAGGGAATCTACAAGGACATGTGTCATCATTTGAGGTGCAAGAAAACAGAATTACATGCCACATCTCAATCCATCATGTGGTGTTCAAATGGCATCAAACCCTAACATCTCCATCAAACCCTAACTTGATATCATCATTTGAATGCCTAGTTTCCAAGGTGTGAGGGATGGTTTCTAAGGAGGAGAAGGATGCATGTCATCTCTATGTGTCCTCCAATCATCTCTCTGTGCAATTTCCTCCATCCAATGCATGATCGTCTTTGGGGTGTAGATCCCAGGGTGTGGGCTTCCTACCCATCTATGTGCCACCATGACCATATCTATCAAAATAAAGACCATATTTCCATCATCCAAGGTCCAGAAGATGTGAGAGCCAATGTTTGAATGTGTTAATTCATTGGGTGAAAGCATGGGTAATCCTTCAAAGTACCATGTCAGGGAAATCCAAATAAAAACAAAGTATGAAATCAAGTAAATCCAATGTTCATAATATATACCAATCCTTAGATCATACAAAGGAAGTTTTTTCTTAATATGTAAGCCACATAAACAATTCACATCAAGTATCCCTTTCAAATTTCACATTAGCTCGGGACTTTATGTAAGTTGGAAAGTTTGAATATGGGAGGACCTTCATCAAACCCTATTAGGTGTTCCAACTAAAACAATGAAAGAAAATACCCAAGTAGACAGATATGTCCTGGGGGAAAGAGTGAAAGAAAATAACCATTCAAGAGTAAGTGTGATAGTGATATAGATCGAGGTTACTTCATGGCTTATGGGTCATTGAATCCACTTCTATGAGCACTTGTATGTAGGGTTTACTTGCTCTTGGGTTACCACTTTCTAAGCGCTATGTTTTTCCAACCCCTTAATTTTCCTTTTTATTCTCCTCTTATTATATTTGAAATTCCCCTTTATAACGTTTCAAGCTATAACATCATTTCTTGGGAATAGGGCGAACACGAAAAGGGTAGAGCTCAAGTATGGGCTGGCTATTGAGATTCCTTTTATATTTTATCTTTCTTTCTTTAACATTATTCTTTGTTATTTCTTCTTTTGTGAGCAACTACAATCAACCTCTAGTACTTTAGCCCCTCTTCTCATGAGAGAATAAACCATGATGCATTACTAAAGTTTATTACATGGTGGCAGGCTCTAGGATGGTAAGTTTTTAGTATGGTGGGAAAATGGAACATTACCCTTGTGAGGGCCCCCTAGTAGTACCCATTTTCCTATGTGGTGACAACATCATACGATGACATAGCTATAGTACATGGGACTGATCTTGTAAAGAATATAACACATACCCAACATTCTCCCACTTGTTGTTTTATTTGCATACAGGGGGTTACAGGATTACATAGTTAACAATCCAGGGAAGTAATTCCCATTATTTAACTACACCAAGAGAAATTCTCAGTTCTAATAGACTTTTTCAATGAATCTGCAACATTCTTGAAAGTGTACACCTTCATCAACAACACCTTCTTGTATTCAATCATGTCTCTCACAAAGTGATATTGAACATCAATATTCTTTGTCTTGGAATGATAAGATGGGTTCTTCACCATGAAGATTGCACTCTCACTATCATAATCTATCCTTACATCTTATTGTGCCAACCCAATACTTGAACACCATATATATAACCATATTGCTTCCTTTCTTACATAAGTGGCTGCTATGTATTCAACTTTGGTAGTTGAGAGTGACACTACAACCTGTATTTTTATCGTCCAACTGATTTCTCCTCCAAACAGGTTAAACACACACCCACTTGTATATATTTTGAAATCTTTATCTCTATCCCAGTATGCATCAACAAACCCATGTATGTCCTGTTGGAAAATTCAGTGAACAGACATCGAATGCTTGTCATTGATGGCAACAGTGAAGATGACAGGCAAACAGAAGACAAGTTCAGAGAGGTGAATGATTGAAAGCAGTGAATGATCGAACACAATGAGAGCCATTAGATTTGGTGCAGGGTCACCGATAGTCGTCAGATCTGCAGAAGCTGGGAGGGAGATAAGCCTCGGAAGCAAGAAGAGAAGTCTCGACAGGCATCGGGATATTGGTCATCGAGAAATCGGAATTCTCGAGGTCGTGTGCATTGGGACAGCAACAGTCGTGAAATCCCGATGGGATATCGACCGTCCATTCGTGTGGACGCGTGGCAGTGATCGAGCGCCACCGGGAGAAGCTCGACAGGAGGCTTCATCGGAGAATCGGGGATCGAGACTTTGAAATGTCCAATTCAATTGACAACAAGAACTCTGAAATCGTGAAACACGATATTGCGATTCAATCACAACCATTGAGCCAAGATCAAACTCGGACCGTTGATCACACCCCATCTCGGAGTTTCGCGGATCGCGACTTGGAGAGGCGAGATGATTCATCTCCAGATTCACGAGATGCGAGATAGAGAGTTAATCATGGACCGTTGGATCAAGAGGACACGTGGCGAAATATCATCATATTGCTGAATGGAAAGTCAAAGGAACAGCGAGATGCGAGATCGTGATTTAATCAAGGATCGTTGGATCAAGAGGACGCATGGCGAAAGATCAGAGCACCATAAAGTTTCATCTCGTAATTTTGCGACTCACGAATTGGAAAGGCAAGAAACATAACCACCAAACTTGCGAGATGTGAGATCACGATAAGATCCTGACCGTCAATACACCAAAATATGTGGACCGTTGATCTAAGCTCCATCTCGGAGTCTCGCCTATCGCGACTTGTAATAACGAGAATCTCCAGCGAAGAAACAGCGAGATACGAGATCACGATAAGATCCTGAGCGTCAATACACCAAAAGATGTGGACCGTTGATCTAAGCTCCATCTCAGAGTCTCGCCTATCGCAACTTGGAGTGATGAGAATCTTCAGCGAAGAAACAGCAAGATGCGATATCACGATAAGATCCTGACCATCAATACATCAAAAGATGCGGACCGTTGATCTGAGCTCCATCTCGGAGTCTCGCCTATCGCGACTTGGAGTGACGAGAATCTCCAGCGAAGAAACATCGAGATGCGAGATCATGATAAGATCCTGACCGTCAATACTGCTGGCGAACGTCAAAACCGATCCGGAGCCGAAACTCATGTCAAACCAGACTCGGAACATCGATAAGCGACTTGGGGATCGGTTCAGTAGACTGTGATTGGGGCTCCGTCGGCCAGACTAATTCCCCCCCGGGTAAATCGGAGTGAGGTTTATACTTTCTCAATCAGTACCAAAATATGTGGACCATTGATCTGAGCTCCATCTCGGAGTCTCGCCTATCGCAACTTGGAGTAACAAAAATCTCCAACGAAGGAATAGGGAGATGCGAGATCATGATGAGATCAGGACTGTTGATTCACTAATATCATGAACCGTCGATTAGGGTCGATGAATATCAAGAGTTCGATTGTCTCAGAGAAGACGAAGAGTCTTAAACTGCCAGTGACTGAGGAATCTCAGCATAACATACAGTGATGCTGGACACGCGGGGAGAACCACCAGATAAGCTGAAGAGTCACGATGATAATCAGACAGAGCACTCGAGAGGTGGAGGATAATGACGCAGAGTCTGCATGTAGAGGTATGGTGAACATTGCATGCACAAGGTGCACAAAATCTATAAATACATGGTACAAAGAAGAGATGGGGTTGCGGTTGTTGTTGGAGGTTGTAGTGAGGGTTGTTGGTAAAGGTAATTCGGGTGTGAAGAAGGAGGAGTGTGCAGCAGCTGAATAGTATAGAAGAGGAACTGTGCAGAGAATGGAGATGGCACACAGAGCATAAAAAGCAGAAGACCAGACAACGCAAGGGATGTGAGAAGAAAGGCAATGAGGCAGACAGAGAAACGAAATGCAGCAGAACAGTGATAAGTTGGGTAAGCCATTGTTGAACATTATATCACTATAATAAGTTTCAGAAGCAAAGATTTATATTCGAGGGTGGTTGGGAGGTGCTAGGGAGGATTGTTTTCCTCAAAGGATCAAGTGGGTGCTTGAACACAGGGAGTTGGTGCTTCCTTCTAGTTGGTGCTAGAGAAACCGGGGAGTTGGTGCTTCCTTCTAGTTGGTGCTAGAAAAACCAGGGAGTTGGTGCTTCCTTCTAGTGGGTGCTAGAGAAAACAGAGAGTTGGTGCTCTTAGCAAGTTTTAGCTTGCTAAATAGAGGTTGTAGCCTCATTATGAGTTGGTGCTCATATGTATGATAATGTAAAGATTGTAACCATTACTTATCATATAAAGAAAAAGAGGTTTTTACCCTGTATGGGTTTCCTCAGAAAATATATGTCTCTGTGTTTCTCATATATGTGACTAATGCTTAATGTGCCATTGTTTATTTCCCTGCATTATTGTGATCATCATTTGTGTCTTAGCAAAGAGTTTAAAAGAAGCATAATTGTTTAAGCACGGTAACAACTGATTCACCCCCCCCTCTCAGTTGTCCAACAATTGGTATCAGAGCCAACCCCTTTTATCTAAGGGTAGATCCTAGAGCTTAAACATGTCAAGCCATGAAGGAAACTCAACCAATAAGGCCCCTCTATTCAATGGAACAAACTTTACCTTCTGGAAAGTTAGGATGAGAACCTACATAATGGATTTAGGTGCAGATGTCTGGGATGTGGTAGAGACTGGTTGTGTAAAGCCATTTGTACTAGCTAATAAGGATGACAAACTAGAATTTAGCTTCAACGCTAAGGCTATGAATGCTATCTTGAGTGGGCTTGCAGAAGCAAAATTCGTAAAATTTATGCATCTAGGAACTGCCAAAGAAATGTGGGACAAACTCATTAACAGTTATGAAGGTAATGAGAAGGTAAAGGATGCAAAGCTTCAGACCTACAGAATACAGTTTGAATAGCTGAAGATGAAGGAAGATGAAACTATTGGA
>ML781478.1:607896-626334 GCA_009831015.1 Picea engelmannii | reverse complement strand
TCCCCCCCCCCCCCCCTCTCAGTTGTCCAACATGTCCATCACTCTGTCCAATATTAGTCTTCCTTGGTAGCACAATCCATAATTAGCAGTACCATGCAAATACCTAAAAACCCTCTTTACTATTTTCCAATGCTCCTTCCTTGGTTTTAACATACACCTTCTCAAAACTCCCACTGCATGTGCAATGTTCAATCTAGTAGAGACCTTTGCATACATCAAACTACCAACTATACTGGCATACATAAAATGAGACATATCCTCTTCCTCTTCCTCTGTCTTCGAACATTGATTTGTAGATAAATTTACACCTACGAGAATAGGAACCTTGATCGATTTACATTCTCACATATTAAGCCACTGCAATATTTTCTTGAGATATTTCCTTTGATTTAACTAGAGTTTCTTTTTTTCCCGATCTCTTTTAATTTCCATGCCAAAAATGAAATTTGCAGCACCAAGATCCCCCATGTCAAATTTAGAGGAAAATTGAGTTTTCACATCTTGGATAATCTCCTTGTCATTTCCTATCAGCAACATATCAACTACATACAAGACCAAATAAATAAGATGATCATCGATTGATTTGAAATCCACATAATGATCCTCATTTCTCCTTGTGAATCCAAGCCCCAACATATAAGTATCAAATTTTTTATACCACATCCTTGGTGATTGATTTAACCCATACATGGACTTTTTCAGCTTGCATACCAACTCTTTCTTTCCCTTCACAATAAATCCTTCTAGTTATTTCATGTATAATTCTTCTTCTAAATCCCCATGTGGGAATGTTTTCTTCACATCCATCTATTCTACTTCAAAATAAAAATCAGTGGGAATAGATAAAATAAATCTAATTGAAATTAACTTGGCAACATGAGAAAAAATCTCACCAAAGTCAAATCCCTCTACCTAAGACTAACCTTTTTCTACTAACCAAGCTTTGTATTTCTCCACTTTTCCTTCTTCATTCAACTTGTTCTTAAACACCCATTTGATTCCAATGAGATTTCTTCCAGTTGGCAACTCCAATATATCCCAAGCCTCATTCTTGTCCAAGACTGTGATTTCTTCCACCATGGCATTTTCCTATATTTTTCCATCCTCTGAATCCACTACCTCCCTAATAGTTATGGGCTCATCTTTAGTAATAAACAAAGAAAAAATTGAATGGAAATCAGGTGGAGTATATCTTTCCGATTTCCTTCTTTCCCAAACCAATCTCCTCAATACTAGAGTATGAGGTTCTTCTTCTTATTATTCATGTTCTTCTGTAGATTTTGATTCATTATCCTTCAATTCAAACTCTATTTTCTCTGTTTATTCTTCCCATGGTAGGACTTCCTATTTGACAACATATTTGATTTCTCTAAATACCACATCTTGTCTATACACTAAATTTTCAGTTTATGGGTTCCAAAGCTTATAACCTTTCAGACCATATTTATACCCAATAAAGATACACTTTTCAACCTTTTTATCTAGATTACTCTTGTTTTCATTTGGAATGTGAACATAGGCATAAAAAAAAATACCTTGAGATGTGTGAGAGAGGGCTTCTTACCATTCCATACCTCGTGTGGAGTATTTTCATCCAATGTTGATGAGGGTGATTAATTAACCAGGTAACATGCAATACCCACTGCCTATGCCCATAATTCGTATCCTAACCCGACACCATTGAGCATGTACCTTGATTTTTTCATCAACGTCCTATTGATCCTTTCTACAACTCCATTCTACTGAGGCATACATGGAGAAATTTTTTTCCTTTCTATATTGCACATCTTACAAAATTATTTGAATTCATTTATGCAGAATTATCCACCATTATCAATCCTCAACACCTTAATTATCTTCTCTATCTGATTCTCCACAAGAGCCTTAAAATCTTTGAATTTTTCAAAGACTTCAGATTTATTCCTAAGGAAATAAATTCATGTATTCCTCGAGAAGTCATCCATAAATGAGACATAATACACAGATTTTCCTTTTGATGTAACTAACATAGGTCCAAATGAATCATTTTGCATCAACTGTAAAATTATGTTTGCCCTCATTGCACTATAGGGGAATATTACCTGATTTTTCTTCCCATATACGCAAAGTTCATAGAAATCAAAATCCAGAGATCAATTAGACATACCTTCAACCACACCTTTATCGTGTATTACTCAATGATCCTTCTCTATGATATTCCCTAGTCGTTGATGCTACAACATAGTATTTTCTTCAGGGATTGTAGTAGTTTTTTCTTCTTCAACTCCAATCTCAGGAAAAATGGAACTTTTTCACCTGTCACTAATAGTTCTTCCTAGAATCTTATACAGGGTTCCAATCCAAACTCCCTTCAACACCATTTCCCCTTGAACCATCGTGCAAGTTTCTTTCTCAAACACTTTTTTTACCCCTACATCATCCATTTTCCTTACAAAAATAAAACTTATGGCCAACCCTAGGATGTGCATAACACCAAGGAGTGTTCTAATCCTTCCATCCATGAGATTCAACTTGAATATTCATCATCCTTCTATTTTGATTGTCAATTCATTACCTAGAAAAACATCACCTCCATCATACCTTTTATATTCTGAAAACCACTCCCTGTGAGGAATCATGAAAGGATGCACCTGAGTCGACCAACCATGCCTCATGATCTCCATGTGTCCTTGAAGAATCCATGTACACATTCCCTCCTTATTCCACATGGGTTTTTTTCTTCTGTAGAAGCAGCATATTTAGATCCCTTCCCTCTCTCAACACTTTTGGATCTACATTGTTTCTTGTAGTGCCCTTCTTTTCCACATCTCCAACATACAAATTTTATGGGAGATTTATATCTTCCCCTAGATTTAGATCTCTCACTTGAGGACTTAGATCTATTTATTTCTTGGGAGCAACCTCTTGCAAATAAGAAATTTTTTCCCTGTCCTTCCATGTTGTTCTGCCTCATATCCTCTGACAACAAGGATGAGACCACATCATTGAAACTTAAATTAGTTGTATTGCTACCTATGGCCACAACCAAACCATCCCACGATTATAGTAAATAACACAATAAATTGATACACTTATCTTCATCGTAAATATTAATATAAATAGATAGTAGCTAACTTACCATTGTATTGAAGGTGTTCATATGATTTGTCACCAAGTCCCCATATTTCATCCTTGGGTTGTACAACTTCTTCCTCAAGAACAATCTATTTACCAAGGACTTAGACTAATACAAATCCCCTAACTTATTCCATAAATCCTTGGCTATATCTTCCCCCGACACATTCAATAATAATAAATTTGAGATACACAACTAGATTGTGTTCTTCCCCTTTCGATCCAACTTTTCCTAGTCTTTTTTTGACATTATTGTAGGTGTAGTACCTGGATCCAAAATGATCCACCGATATTTTCCCACCAACATATCTTCCACATTGAGCTTCCACAACTCAAATATTTTCGCATTAAATTTATCGATCTCTATTTTCAAACTACTATGTGTTTCTTTTTACCTGAAGAATCAATAATGTAGATATTCCATTGTAACAAGATTTATCACATACACAAGCCAAACCTTTAGCCACAAAGTTGTCTGATGAAGCCAATAACATATTTGATACTAAATGTAGATTTTAACCTTGTACAATTAATTACTGCAAACATATTCTTAATAAAAATACAAAATATTTAATGTCACAAACACTATACGCAAAGATTTTTACCCTAGAAACCCAAAATGGGAAAACCAACAACCTGTTTAGAGCCACACCTCTAATATTTTATTCATCATATTCCTTCATTGTTTACAATACAATATATATAGTATCCCGTGGCATACAAACCCATAATCCATTGATCCATATTAGTAAAAAAACCTAATTCCTTAACCGGAATTAGAAAACCATTGACAAAAACCATTTTCAAAAAATTGCCAAAAAACTGTTGTAAAAAATGCCAAAAAAAAATCGGGGGATTTACCCCCACACCCCCTTGATCCCATATCGGTGTACAGTGCATGGTACCAATCTTGCAAATAATATAACACATACCCAACAATATCTTCTTGATATTATGATCCATTATCCAACTTCAACCAATGATCCTCATTCACATTTCTAGTTTATTAAGAACAACACTTCATATGAAAAAAGGACTAACATACCTCATGGTGACGTTGGCTTACCATATCCCATACACTGAGTTGATTGGATGTGATGAGCTTGGCTGATCTAAAGTAGAATAGGAAATATGAGGAGGATTTTTGGGCTCCTATGGTGGACATGATGATCATCATCAACAACAAGATCATTTTCTTCATTGTGGTCCATGAGAAATGATATCCTCTAGTTACCCCTAGGATGGGGTGTAACATATAGCTCCAACATGGGTACATGTGCTCACCGCAAAGTGCATGAGAATCGCATCATCTATGGTTTTAAAAGACCTAAAATTCTGCAACCACTTCTAACAACACTAGCACTTTAGTAGCAAAGGTGGATGATCTACCCAGGTTAGTATATCGAAATCATGTTAGAAATTAAAAAAGAAATGGCATTTTCAAAAATCAAACTAAACATGAATGCACAATAAATCAAGGAAAATAATGCAAGATGAATGCAACACTATACTATCATGAATGCATGATGCAAATATATACAAATGAGATGCACGGATGCAAATGACCTACCTACCTACCCTATGTTCAAAAACAAGGTGTTGGTTCTCTTTCCCATAATGGGGTTTGAGAAGGGACACGCTAATGGGTAGTGGTAGTCTCCTTCCCTCTAGCGTAGATAAGTAGTAGTAATAATTGACAGACTTATTCTCAATCTTGCAGGGGCCTTGCCATAAATTATCAAACTCATTATTCATACTTGGCTTTCCTTTCCTTTTGTCCCACATCAATACTAGTCTTCCTTGTTGAAAACCCTCCTCTTTGGAATTACTTACATCCTTTATCTCTTGAATATTATCTTCTTGTTCCAAAGTAGGAGAATGGGACCTCATTAGGGAAATGTCTCTTTGACCATCATTGTGTAACTCTGTTTCATTTCCCTTCTTTATGATTGTGATGGAACCAATTTCCTTATCTTTGTATTTGTCAATTTGTTCCTGGTATTCCTCCCTCCTAAGCCATAATATACCTTAATCTTCATCTTCTTGAGGGAGATTTTCAAATTCAATGCTAAGGGGAGAATCCATAAGGTCATCAATGTGGTTTTTGTCCAGGTATGATTTGAATTCAAAATCATATTCATGAATATCCACAAGGTTTATTCTCTTGGGTAGGTTGTATAAAAGGGCATTGGTATATTTCCTTATAGGAATAGTGGCATGTGATAGATCCATTTGTATATTTTCACCTAATGTTGCAGCCCATTTCCTTGATAAAATCATTCCCCGATTATTGGGAACATCAATGACTACAACATCCATCACCATGCCCACCTTGGGATATCTTGTAAGGTGAACTAATAAGTCCTCAATCAAACCATATACTTGAATTGACTTGGAATCAATTCCACATATCATCTTGTAAGGACTTCTGATTTCTAACCCTAATTGTTTCATGATCTTTAGTTTTGCAACATTCTTGGATGCCCCATAATCAAGCATGAAGCTACTAAGCCATGTGTTATTTACCTCAAGGGTAATAAATAAAGGTGGGAAATCCGTGTTGACTATTTTTGAGAGAGGTACATGTATATTAACCTTTTCCAATATGCCAATCATGTTTATGTTCAAGTCAATATCACCCTTTCTAGGTAATGTTGGCTTGGGATGCATATTTTCATTTGATTGTATGGGAGGTCTTGGTTGAGGGAACCTAGGATCATTAGAAGACATTTGGGGCACATTATCTTGTCTAGCATAGACTTGTAATTCCTTCTTCCTAAGTCTCTCTCTTGCCTCCTCATTCATTTGGCTTAAAATCTCCATACTGACTCTTCTAGAAGATTCTTTCTTACTTTCTTCTAGTTGTTCTTTAGTCACATTGAAGTATTCTTCAGAATACAAAGTGTAAATTGTATCCAATGTGTTAAGAAAAATCATACAGTCTAGCCCTCATTGCTATGGTTATTCCTTGTGAATTCATGCTCCCAATGCACATCCATGCATGGTAGACACCAAGGGGCCTCTCTATCTCTATGACATTGGTGGGGGTCAAGGTGATAGGAACATATTGTTCCATTGGAGGCCTAGGCTTCCAAGATTTATTTGGTCTTTAAGATGGGACTTTATATGGGGGATTCACATTTGTTGTTGGGCCCTCTCTAAGTTAGTTACTTTTTTCATTAACATACTTTGAATTTGAGTGAGACCATTTATATCTTCTTCAATTCTTTGAGACCATGGAGCTCCTATCTCTTGGGTTGGTTCAACAATATGCATAGTTCTAGGCTTGGTATCAGCTTTAGCTCTAGGGGTGTAAAAGGATTCAATATTTGAAGAATAAATATCTGCCTCAGTCTAGGCAACTTCCTCTTGGGATTCTTCAGGGGTTTTAGGATGCTTGTTCTTAAGAATGAACCCGAACTATCCCGGGTAGGCATTGAGGTAAAGGAAGGTGAGAGAGGATTTCTTAGGGATAATCACATAATGAATTTGTTGAAGTAACATCTCAAACCTAGCATCAAAATAATTAACATACTCATTCTCTTTCTTTTTCAACTCATTAATTTGTAATAGAAAAAAGTTAGGATCACCCTTAGTACCCCATATTTTCATGACGACCTTGTGAAATTCGTCCCAAGTCTTGATACCTTTATCTGGGAGGTTATTGTACCATTTCCTAGAATCATCAACAAAGGTGGTGGAGAAAAGTATTAGGACAATTTCTCATATTCATTGGGGACGATATGGAGTTGAAAACATGCCAAAAAATTATTTAAGTGTTATTTAGTAGTAGTGACATCATTACTAGAAAAATTAGGCAACCATTTCTCAAAATTTGGAGGCATGTTATGAGGGCACCCTAGGATTGCAGACACATATAAATGGTTGAAATCCATTATTGTCCATGGATTTTGAGACATCAGAGATAAATAAAGTATTCCACCAAATAAAGACTTGAAAACAAGAGAGTTGTGTGAAGGTTTCCTTCTATAGGCCTTGGTAGGATGAGAAAGTGACCTATTAGGCCCCAGGTTAGTGTTCTAGGTACTTGAGCTTTATGGAGTCGCTAGATAATCTCTCTTGGTGAGGATCATCAAAAGATAAGGAACTGATTATTCCTTTGGTGGAGTTGTCAGGTAAGTGTGAAATAATAAGCTTTGGGATAAGCTTATTGAAATGAGTTCGTAGGAAGGACGACTCAATTCTCCTCGGCAAAAATGTCAAAATGTTATCATAAGATTTGTACTTGTGCAAAGCCTCCACAAGATACATATATGCATAACGATTGGAATTTTCTACCACTGTCACCTAAGTGGATAGTTCCCTCGTTTTAGTGATGGAATAAGGTCCAACACCGGGGAGGCTTCCCTGGTGACCTCAAGGGATTAAGTAGTAATATTATTCGAGCCTACAACCCCCTATCTTGGTCACCTAAATGTTAGGTGTTCGTTGTGGAGCCTGATTATCTTCTTGTTTCATAGGTCTTTGTTTTCAGTCATTTGTATACCCCATGAAGATTGTACACCTAGGAATATTGCACACCCATCCATGCGGGGGGGTTGTAGGGGGGGCTTTCCCCCCTTGCAGGGTCTGGAGGCAAGCAGGCCCCTGGCGAGGGTTTGGGGGCGAAGCCCCTGAACGAAAATTTTCCTTGTAAATGTATATAGTAATTTCATAGCAAATCTAGACCATTCATTATGAAGTTGCAGATCTGATGGTAGAATTTATGTTAGGGTTTTTTTCCCTAGAAGGAAACCCTCTTCTAAAAGGGAAATGTATTTCCACTATGCATCATTGTGAATATTGTATTCTGAGAGAGGATATTGTGAGACAAAGAAGAGGAAGTTACAACGGGTGCGTTGTAGGTTGTATCCCTTCATTTGCTAGATAATAAAATGGAAGGACCTGGCAATTTCTCTGGTGGACGTAGACCACACTGGGTGAACCCCGCATATCTGTGTCTCTATTGTATTGTGCATCTTTTTTGTTTTATTTCCGCATTTTTTTTTATTTTATTGCTCCGCGATCCTGTTTTTCTAACAATTGGTATCAAAGCAAAATGTAACTCGCAGGAAAAGAGGGTTCCTAGTTTGAGTGGAAGAAATGGTGGAAGATGGAAAGTTTAGGGTCAAGAAATTTAATGGCCAAAACTACCTATTATGGAAGATGCAGATGCAAGATTATTTATTTCATAAGGATATGTTCCTACCATTGGGTGGAATAGAAAAGAATTCAACGGCCATGAAGGACGAAGAATGAGAGGTTTTTGACAAAAAGGCACTTGGAATGATACGGTTGAGCCTGGAAGCGCCAATGTCTTTCAATATTTTGAAAGAAAAGACAACGAAGGAGATGATGAATGCATTGGCTAAACTATATGAAAATCCCTTGGCATCTAATAAGGTATTTGTAATGAAGATATTATTTAATATGAATATGTTAGAAGGTGGGTTTGTTGTAGATCATTTAAATGAATTTAATATAGTTACTAATCAGTTAAGTTCTATAAAATTGGACTTTGATGATGAGGTTGTGGCTCTTCTAATCTTTTTCAAATTGCCATAAACTTGCAATGACTTGGTCATTGTTGTAAGTAATTATGTCTCTGGTTCAAACACTTTAAAATTTGATGATGTTGTTGGTGTTATCCTTAGCGAGGAAATGTGATGGAAAAGAACAGGTGAGACATCAGGTAATGTGTTAAACATGGAGAACGGGGGAAGACAAAAGGATAGAGGAAAGGGATCATGGAACTGTGGGAATTATAGGAAGGGCAGATCCAAATCCAGACTAGGAAAGATAGAGTGCTGGAATTGTGGGAAGAAAGGACATTTGAAGAAAGACTACAGAGCTCCAAAGAAACAAAGAGATGGAAAGCAAGAGAAAAATCAGGAAGAAAATGTAAGAGGTGATGTGTTACAAGATGCTTTGATTCTTTCTGTAGATAATATTTCTGATTCTTTGGTAGTAGATTCAGGGGATTCATTTCATACCACACCCCATAGGAAACATTTTCTAGATTATGTTCAAGGTGATTTTGGACAGGTTCATTTGGGTGATGATGCACCATGCAAAATTGTTGGAATGGGAAAGGTAAAAATAAAGAAAAGGAATGGAAACCAATGGTTGTTGAAAGAGGTAAAACATGTTCCATATCTAAGTAAAAATATAATTTCAACATGAAAGTTGGAAATTGAAGGTTGTATATCCATATTTATAGATAAGGTGTAGAAGGTCACCAAAGAATCACTGGTGATATCAAAAGGAGAGAAGGTAGGTACATTGTATTTATGTACTGGTAATATTGACTCTTCTATCTCTTTAGCTTCTAAAGGAGTGGATACAACACTGTGGCATCATAGGCTTGGAAATATGAGTGAGAAGGGGATGAAGATACTTCAGAAAAGAAAAAAAAAATCAGATCTTAAACAAATTGATTTGGATTTTTGTGAGCATTGTGTTTATGGAAAACAGAAGAGAGACAGATTTCTCAGAGTCAAAAAAAGAAAAGAAGAGTGGCAGGTTAGATCTTGTGCATGCATATGTATGGGGGCCAGCTCAGGTATCATATCTTGGTGGCTTCCATTATTATGTTAGTTTTATTGATGATGCAACTAGAAAAACTTAGATTTATTGCATTCGACAAAAATCTGATGTTTTTGATACTTTTGAGAGATGGAAAGCTTTGGTTGAGAATGATATAGGAAAAAGGTTGAAGTGTCTCATATCATACAATGGAGGTGAATATTGCAGCAAGGAGTTTGATGATTACTTTTCATACCATGGGATTCGTAGAGAGAAGATAGTGCCAGGAACACCACAAGAAAATGGTGTGTCAGAAAGGATGAACATGACAATCATGGAGTGTGCAAGGAGTATGAGATTGCATGCTCATTTTCCCTTACAATTTTGGGAATATGTTGTATATATTGTTGTTTACTTAATAAATGGAGGACCTTCAATCTCTTTGGATGGTGGAATTCCAGAGGAGGCATGGATAGGTAAAATGGTAAACTATTATTTTTTGAAGACTTTCGGTTGTGAAGCATTTTTCCATATTGATAAAGAAAATAGAACAAAGCTTGAGGAAAAATCCAAGAAGTGTACCTTTATTGGATACGATTTTAATGATTTTGGTTATCACTTATGGGATTATGAAAATCACAAAATCATTAGGAGTAGATATGTCATATTCAATGAGAAGTTCATGTACAAAGATTAGTTGCAGGGAAATAAACGAGAAAAAGAAAAACCAGAATACAGAGTGCTTGATGAGATCATTGAAAATGAAATTCCAAAGGTACCAGAAAATCAAAATGTACAACAACAAGAGAAAAAAGTACCTCAAACTCCTGCAAGTGTTGTTAGAATATATACCAAGTTAAGTAGACCCCCTGAACGATACTCTCCTTCATTGAATTATTTATTATGTACTTATTTTGGTGAACCGAAATGTTATGAAGAGGAAATGCAGGTAGACACTAAAAAGAAGTGGGAGAAAGGCATGAAAGAGGAAATGGATTCCCTGGTAAATAAATAGACTTGGGATTTGGCTCAGTTTCCTGTAGGAAAAAGAGCAATGCAGAATAAATGGGTTTACAAGTTGAATGAAGAAGATGGAGGCAAAAAGCGGTACAAGGCTAGACTTGTTGTAAAGGGATTTGCACAAAAGAAAGGTATATAGTTTGATGAAATATTTTCTCCTATTGTTAAAATGAATTTAATTAGGACTATTTTAAGTCTTGTGGCAGTAAAAGATTTACATCTTGAACAGTTAGATGTAAAAACAACTTTTCTCCATGGGGATTTGGAGGAAGAGATTTATATGCAACAACCACAAGGATATGAGGTCAAAGGGAAGGAAAATTTGGTATGCAATTTGAAGAAGAGATTGTCTGGCCTAAAGAAATCTCCAAGGCAGTGGTAATTTAAGTTTGATAGGTTTATGATAGAACAAGGTTATAGTAGATGTCATTCTGATCATTGTGTTTATTTTAAAAAACTAGAAAATGGAAGTTATATTATCTTGCTATTGTGTGTAGACGAAATGTTTGTTGCAGGGTATAATATGCATGATATAAATGTTCTCAAGAATAAATTAGCTAATTCATTTGTGATGAAGGATTTGGGTGTTTCAAAGAAAATCCTTGGTATGAGAATAAGAAGAGATAGGGAAAATCACAATTTGACATTGTCTCGGGGTGAGTACATAGAGAAGGTGTTGGAGAGGTTTATAATGCAGAATGCAAAACTAGTTAGTACACCTTTGGCCAACCATTTCAAATTAACCAAAGAAATGTTTCCCAAGACATGGGATGAGATAGAATACATATCCAGGGTCCCATATTCATCGACAATTGGCAACTTGATGTATGTGATGGTTTGCACAAGACCAGATATTGCACATGCAGTGGGAGTTGTGAGTAGGTATATGAACAATCCGGGTAAAGAACATTGGGATGAATTAAAGTGGATTCTCAGGTATTTGAAAGGTACTACTACTCATGCATTATGTTTTGGAGGTTCAAAAATTGTTCTATAGGGATATATTGATTCAAATATGGCAGGTGATAAAGATAGCAAGAGGAGCACCATAGGGTATGTTTTTACTATAGGTGGAACAAAAAAAAGTTGGATTTCGAAACCGAAAAAGGTTGTTGCACTTTCAACAATAGAGGCAGAGTATATTGTTGCTACAGAGGCTAATAAAGAGATGATTTGGTTACAGAGGTTTATGGAGGAATTGGGAAAGAAGAAAGAGAATACCAGGTTGTACTGTGACAGCGAGAGTGTCATTCATATCACAAATAACTCAGCATTTCATTCGAAGACTAAGCATATACAACTCAAGTACCATTTCATACGATCTATCTTGGAAGAAGGACATTTGAAGTTGGAAAAGATACACACTATCCGTAATTATGCAGACATGTTAACAAAGGGAGTAACCAGGGAGAAACTGACTTCCTACTCAGTTTCAGTTGGTGGATTACTGAGAGGGGGGGTGAATCATTAATAGAGAAATTGAATCCTTTTTAACCACAATATGCAAGTGTTATATCAATGTAGAATTATCATCCAATAGTTGCATATTAAATAAGCAATGAACAAATGAGAAATCATACACATACACAGTACACTGGTGTTTTTACGTGGAAACCCAAAGTGGGAGAAAACCAAGGAATTCTTTTTCTTATATATCTTTAATAATTACATTCATTGGAAGCACCAACTTCCTTTTTTTTCCAGCTGCAACTAGAAGGAGGCTCCAACCCCCTAATTTCTTAGGCTACAACCTAAGGGAAGCTCCAACTCCCCAATTCTATGGATACAACCAGAAGGGGGATACAACCCCCTATGTTCTCTGGCTACAACCAAAAGGTGGCTACAACCATATTTCCTTGCCTCGTCCAACCTCCCTGACATAGAAGTAGAATGATGGAACCACTGCCACACTATCACCGTGAGATATAATGTTGTAAACCTGTACCAATCAACCTGCACCAAATAACCTGTACCAATAACCTGAACCATGCATCAACCATGCATCAACCTGTACCAATAACCTGAACCATGCATCAACTTGTACCTCAACGTGTAATCAACTTGTACCATAAATAAGTGCATCAACCATGCACCAACCTGTACCAAACAACCAGTAATGAACCTGTACCATAAAAAAATGCATCAACCATGCACCAACATGTACCTCAACCTGTACCATGAACAAGTTCATCAACCATGCACCAAACCTATACAAATAACATGTCACAACAACCTATCCAAACAACCTATTACAAAAACCTGTCTCATTAATCTTATCAACCAAGTCAGATCTACTCACCAAGATCAATCACCAAGAAAACTTTCAAAGATGTGCATCAACCAAGCATAACACAACAACTCATAATCATCACCAAGATCAATATGTGCTTCTAATAATATACCGATACAAGTATGTTACATCATCCATAAACCATGTGTCAACAATACTACTAACAAGTGCCTCCAACCATGTACCAAGTATGTACCAATAATGTATCAACTACTCATCAATTATGACTCATCAAGATGTACCAACATCATCAAATATACACCTCATGTCTGTGCCAACTCATCAACTACTTGTCTCAACCATGTACCCATCATGTACCTCAACCAAAATCCCTCATCAATTTCATCATCCAAATCTGATTTGTAACTCTGTAATAGACCTGGTGTATAATATCACATACTTGCAAACCCTCAACTTTAACAACAAGAGACTATCATTTTCATCAAACTTTACTTTAGTCTCACATGACTAATTTTGGATTAGTCAACAACCCTAACTTGAAATAAACATAACTATGTAACTGTAATGAATAAAGATCTAAAAATGGTACACATTGTTCTTCAGTGTCTTTTGTGTAATTCCTTCAGACTTCACTACTTGTAACCTCTCAGAAAAGGAGTTATAAGAAAAATGGCATACCCTGTTGAATTCTATCTTATTCTAAAGAGAGAACTTGTAGAGCATGCCCTGCATAGAATATTTGTTGTATGGATCTGAAAATTGTACATAGAATAATACAGAATGTACTATAACCAATACATTTTGTCTTACTAAATTTGGATCTTTTATGAAGAAGTTATGCCATTTTTACCTGAAACGCCTCTTTTAGACTAGTTTTAGGACTAGCCACAAACCCTATTTTCCACGGCGTGTAACTCCAAAAATACAACGACCCACAAGTTGAAATTTGTATCACAAATACTTGGATATGTTTCTTCAATAACCTCCCAATTTCACGATTTGAATCATTCTAGAAAAAATGTTATTGCGAAAATGGTGAGATTACAAGTAAATAACATACCTTAGAAAGAATCATCAAAAGAATTTATCCTCCCTTGAATTTCTTCCTTCTTTACTTCACCTTCCCTCTGAAATTCAGCTTAGATATCCTTTGGTTACCTCAGCCACCTGTATATATTCAATATTCTCAAGTGTAATTAAAAATGAGAGACCCTTGCCTCTTATTTATGTTCGAAAACACAAGTATTCCAACAGAGGATGAACACCTTCAGTAACCACTCACATAACCAAATCAAAGATCAACACACCGATGTTTTCATGTAGTAAAACCCCTATGGGGAAACATCCACGGCCCTAGCCAATGCAACCACTTGGAGAAGTTTATTAATGCAAAAGAAAAAGATTACAGAGAGATTTTACAAGAGAGTTTCTCAAAATTGATCATCGACAAATGACCCTCCATGATCTTTAAATAGATATCATGTACCAATCGAGTGTTAAGCCACAGATCAATGGTTGTTAATATCGAGGAGAGTATGAACCGTCAAATCACTCTATGTAGAGAACATATCGTGACCATCGGATTTCATAACTACAAATGCATACTAATGCATATTAAAGAAACACACTTTTACCTAACGACACATTAGACCAAGTAGATATTAACTAAATCCTAAGTGTTTAAATATCCTAACATGCCCCCTTAAGAAAAACTTGGGATAGGATTGAAGGATTTACAATGGTGACACAATAGGAGAAGGAAGGAGGCATTAGAGACTATCCCCCCTTAATGATAACTTCCTGAACTCCTAACATAGATCGAAGTTTGGAAACATTCACTTCTGTAAGAGACTTTGTGAAAATGTCTACAACTTGATATTTTGTAGGACAAAAGAGCACTTCAATAACTTGATCATGAATGAGCTTTCTGATGAAGTGCATGTGTAGCTCGATGTGTTTTCTACGCTGATGTTGAATTGGGTCTTTGGCGAGCTTGATGGCACTCTGAATGTCACACCAAAGGCTGGTCGGATGTTGCTGTTGGAATCCAAACTCTGAAAGGATCTGTCAAAGCCACAATGCTTCCTGACTTGCATGTACCATTGCTCGGTACTCTGCTTCTACTAAAGAAAGTGCAATAGCCTGTTTTTTTCTTACAGGCCCAAATGACAGGTCCTGAACTAAGGTTGAAAACATAACCTGCAGTAGACTTCCGATCATCAGGGTCGTCAGCCCAATCTGAATCAATGAAACCAACCAATAAAGGAGTCCCCCCTAAACTGTAATGTATCCTGAATTGAACTGTACCACAGATATAGCGAAGTATCCTTTTAGCTGCTTTTTAATGGATTTCATGGGGTGTTTGCATATACCGGGAAAAAATACCAACATCAAAGGAAAGATCAGGACGGGTATGAGTCAAGTATAAGAGGCTACCAACTAACTAATGGTACAGGGTGGCATCAACTTCGAGATAAGTACAGGTGGCAGTAAGATTGACTCCGAAATGGAAGGGAGAAGTGGTTGGCTTACAATCATCCATGTGAAAGTGACAAAGAAGGTCACAAGCATACTTAGACTAGGAAATAAAAATTCCTGCATTGGTTTGCAAAACTTGGAGGCCAAGGAAGTAGTGCAAAAAACCTAAGTCTGTCATTTCAAATTTCTTCTTAAGGCTAGTTTTCACATGGTTTAAAAGTTTTGAGTCACTACCAGTAAGGATAAGGTCATCAACATAAAGGACAAGGATTATGAGATGGATTCCTACTTTCTTGGTATAGACATTAGGATCATAAAGGCATATAGAGAATCTAGTGGCAATAAGAAAGTTGTCCATTTTGGCATACCAATCTCGGGGAGCTTGCTTGAGACCATAAAGAGATTTCTTAAGGCGACAAACAAGGCTAGAGTCATTCTGGACATAGCCAGGAGGTTGTTCCATGTAGATTTCTTCTTGCAAATATCCATGCAAGAGGGCGGATTTAACATCCATCTGATGGACCTCCCATTTATGTGAGGTGGCAAGGGCAAGAATAAGGCAGATGGAATTCATTTTGGATATAGGGGAAAAGGTTTCATTATAGTCAATTCCTTCAACTTGGGAAAATCCTTTGGAAACTAATCAAGCCTTGTGTCTTTCAACACTTCCATCTGATGCATACTTAGTTATGTAGACCCATTTACATATAACAAGTTTTCTTCCTTTTGGAAGAGGTACAATATCCCAAGTATCATTTTCCATTAAAGAACAATACTCTTCATTCATTGTTGTATCCCAATTTGGACGACCTGAAGCTTTTGCAAATGTCTCTGGATCATGAGTTTCTGAAACTTGAGCCAAAAGAGAAGAGGCACGTTGGAACTGTGAATGTGTCCAACGTTGATCTAAAGCATCACAAACAAGATCACCAATTTCTTCTCGTGTTGAACGGACCCATCTAGGAAGCGGTGGAGCTAGTGTTGTTTCAGGTTCAAAGGACTCAATGATATGGAGGAAGGTGAGGAGGTGGAGGTGGATTTTCATTCTCATTGTCATCATCTGAAGAAGAAACCAGAACAGAAGAAGGCACAAACGTTGAAGATGGATCGCAGGTCGAAGAAGGCATAACCGTCGAATTAGGCTCGCAGGCCAAATAAGGAACAAACGTCGAATTAGGCTCACAGGCCAAGAGATTTTCATCAAATTTAACATCTCTTCTAATAATAATTTCATTACAATGTGTTTGAAGAAGTCTATAACCTTTGACATTTTCAGAATAACCAACAAATATATACTTCTCACTTTTAGGATACAATGTTTCCCTTTTCTCATCAGGAATGTGAGCACATGCTATACTGCCAAATACAGGGAAGTGACAAACATCTAGTTTAATTTTAGTCCAAGCTTCTTCCAGTGTTATATTTTTAAGAGCCTTTGTGGGAGTGTTATTTACTATGTAATTTTCACAATTGATGGCTTCCACCCAATACTTTAGACTTAATCCCTTAGATTGGATCATACAATTAGCCATTTCTTTTAATGTACAGTTCTTTCTCTCAACAACACCATTTTATTGTGGTGTATATGGAACAATGTGTTGCATTTGGATTCCCTGTGTAGTGCAGTAACTTGTAAAATTATTGTTCACACATTCGCCTCCATTATTTGTTCTTAACCTTTGAATTTGATGTCTAGATTGCTTTTCTACAAGGGCCTTGTAGGCCAAAATTTTTTCAAAAACTTCGCTCTTAAGTTTTAAGAAGTAAACCCAAGTACGTCTGGAAAAGTCATCAATGAAAGTTAAGAAAGACTTGCACCTAGAAAAAGAAGGAGAAGAAAGTGGACCACACAAATCACTTTGAACAAGCTACAAAGGACCCGAGGCATGCCAAGAGGCACGTTTTTCAAAATTGTCCTGATGATGTTTGTCGATAAAACAACCGACACAAACTCCATCTCTGCATGAAACAAGAGGAAGACTAGTCACCATCTATTGATTACATAACTGATGCAATGAGCAATAGTGTAGATGACCAAACCACTCATGCCAAAGTTTGCTCAAGTAATCGCTATGAGAAACAAAAACTGATGAAAAAGATGATGACCCAAAGTTTTCAAACTTGTACAGCCTGGTAATATCATCAGCAATTCCAGTTGCAAGAACATGCTTAGGATCTCTTAGATCCTTGATTACAACTTGGTGAGGTGAAAAATCTATAGTTTTACCTTCACCTAAATGAGTGATTTGATATACTGATAGAAGGTTACAAGAAAGACTTGGAACACATAATACATCATTGAAATGACCATTTTCTACTTGAACTGTTCCAGATCCTTCAACACTAAGAGATCTATCATCACCAACAAATATTTTCTTGGTGTTACATGCATTTAGAGTAGAAAATATGTCTTTATCCTTAGCCATATGATAAGATGCTCCAGAATCAATAAGTCACTTATCAAAAGTAGAAGTAGAAGGTGTATTGAAGGAGAAACCAGAAGCAGAAAGTGAATGTCCATGAGAAGAAGAAGAAGTAGTAGAATCAATACCGATGTTGTTCTTCTTCATCGTTGCTTCTAAAGTTGCCATCTTCTTGAAACATTTGGACTCATCATGACCATGTTTATCACAAAAGTTGCAATGTATGTCAGTCTTCTTATTTTTATTCTTTGCTCCTTTGTCTCCATTCAGAGCAAAAGTTGTCTGAGTGGGTTTGGGAACCTTATATTGTTTTTTGTTCTGGCGAGGATGTTGTTTCTTGGGATTCTTGGGTTTATCTTTCTACTAGGAAACTAAGGCTTTGTTGGAGGTACCTATAGTGTTGATCACTCCAAGTTGTACAAGTTTATCTTCCTCTCTAATCAAAGCAACACAAAAGGACTCAAGAGTGGGTTTTTCATAAGCTTTCCCTAGAGCCTCTCTCATGGCATAAAAGGTATATACAAACACAGAATATGCACTACCTAGCTTAGAAAGAATAAGATAGATGCAACGCTCTTCCTCCATTTTTATCTTACATTCTTCACATAAAATTATGAGTGTTTTAAA
>ML781478.1:568579-596313 GCA_009831015.1 Picea engelmannii | reverse complement strand
AAGTAGTTCAAGGGGGGTGAGGATAGGAGGATGTGTAGTGTAGGAGGAAAGGAAACAACATAATGGGGGGAGGAAAGGGTGGAGGCTCGACATTGTGGGTTGTGGTAAGGAGGGAGGACAAGCAGGTGGAGGGGGATGAGGATGGGGCGATGAAGGACGATGACGGGGATGTGGTGGCGAGGAACGAAAATATGGGGGCATCGGTTGCCTGTCGTCCGAAGGGACGTTGGGGCGATGTCGAGCATATCCCCAGCCCCCCGCGTGGGCTAGGGCTCAATCTCGTGGCTTGAGACTTGTCACCCTCCTCAAGTTGGATATTTTTAATTTTTTTCTTTAATTTCCTTAAATTTTTCTTTTATTTTTTGGTTTTTTTTTTTTTTAAGTTTTCTTGTGTTTTCCTTCTTTTTTTGTGTGTGTTTATTTGTTTTTAATTTTTTAATTACACACACAAAAAATTACAAACAAAACTTTAAAAATGTTATTAAATAAAAACATCTCAGAGGAGAAAAAATTAAAAACAAATAAACACGAACAAAATTTGTGTGTGTGTGTGTGTGTGTGCATGTGTGTGCACATATATATAATTACACAAAAAAAAAAATAACAAACAAAACTTCAAAAAAAAACATTTTAAATAAAAACAAGTTACAAGAATACAAATTAAAAATAAATAAACAAAAACAAACAAACAAAAGTTTAAAAAGGGAAAACACAAAAAAACTTGATAAAAAAAACAAACAAACCAAAAAATTAAATAAAAATTGAGTAAAATTAAAACACACACACACACACACATACACATTTTATTTAAAGGGAGGCATAGGGGGGGGGGGAGGTGAGTAGGGAGGATTTTCATAATCATCCTCTAGATTTTTTTTCAAAGACAAAAACATGTTTGTATTTAAGGTGAAAATAAATACATTCATCAAGTGCATCAGGAAAATCACAATTGATCCTCCAAGTAGAGGAACTTAGAGTAATTGATTTAGCTAGACATATCGGTCCTTCTAATAATTTCTTCACTCGAGATACTCCTTGTATAGTAAAAGTCCAAAACAATCCATACCAGAAGTTACAAAGATAAATACTTAGCAATTAAAATTGACATGTTACAGAGAAATAACATTCTTAAAAGTCTTGAAGCATGATTTGACTATAAATTAGTGCTCACCCATCATCGAATTCCAGTGGTATGATTTGATTTTTCAGTAATAGAATTCCTTCCTTGGAGAGATTTTTTTTTGTGATGGAATACACATCCCGATAAACCCTCTAAGTACGTCCCATCATTTCGAGGATGGTACAGGAGGTAAACCGGTTTATTTCATTTTTGGAAACCTAACCTGGTGGGAACATCGAGCGAGGCCCAATAATATCTATAAATGCATCCAACCTGAGGACTTGACCCTGTGATATCCTACTTGTAATTCAAAACACTCAACCACTCAAGCTAACCCACCAGGCTACCTTACTTAGAGAGCTTGTTCGCGATTTGGTTCAATTCCCCGAAGATATGGGAAAATTCAATCTATACAAATAATCTAGTTATCTCATGCAGATGGTATGCCAACAGCCTTACGTTCAAATTATGTAGTTGGACATTACTAGATACATGGTTGATTTCCATTCCATAATCACCATATATTTTAAAAGTATTGTATCCTTGACGTCGTGAGAACTTTAAAAGTATGAAGAGAACCATAAACTCATTGAAATTATTAGTATCTCTTCCTACATATTCTTTGAGATGAAAGAAATGGTGATCAAACAAATGTAGAACAAAACCACATTCATAGATAGTATCCTAGAATGCACCATGGCCTAGACTTGTCCAACCTGAGCTCTCCCACAAGCCTTGGTGGTTCTTGTATGGTATCATTCTTATAATATGAGGGTAAACCCAAGACTTTAGAAGAGGTTTTAGAATACAAAACAAACCTTTCCTCAAATAAAAATGAGTTTCGTTCCAGCTAGATACCCCAAAGGATCAAGAAAGGAAGTGGTCGAAAATGATTCAAGTTTGTGTTGGAGAACCATATAGTGAAACAAACTTGTATAGTATCCATATTCCATAATTTTTTGAGTCACAAGAGACCTTCAAGGTCCCTCCAAATTTGTTGAGAATAAGTACAAGAAAAAAAAAGATGCGCAGTCGTTTACTCATTGCTCCTACAAAGAAGACAAATACCCAAACCCCTCATTATTTATTTTCCTTAAACTCTCCCACATTGGTACCTTATTATTAAGATAAAACCACATAAAAAAATTGTTTTGGGGGCATCTTTGAATTTCCTAAGTTTCTTCCACCAACAAGCTCCATCGTTTATCCCTAGACCAAATAGGGCCTCATAACCCGATTTAGCTAAATAACTACCTCCAACCAAATTTATCCTGAAAATAAGTTCATCCTCAAGTGGACCAAGTCTAATATGTGTCCTCTAAAGAGTGGCTACGTAGTTATTCCAATCACTAGCCCACTCACCTATCAAATTTAAATCAACAACACTCAACCAACCTTGTGCCCAGATGGTGGAGATTGTTGGAATTGACATTGAATTTAATGAAACTTTCCCAATCATTTGAAAATGAAAAGTCAATTCTTAAAAGATAAAGATACTTTTTTCACAACCCATTATAGCATCAACACCCACTCTGACTTGTGACCCACTGCCAACTTTATAGGTTAGTAAGGAGCCAATCACAGGAAAATCCAAGGTTGGAGCTTTCCATTGGTTTGAAACATTATTGATGATTTTCCTTTCCCTCCTAATCTAATCCATCACTATACTAGGAGTGATGTACTTTCCAATTAAAATCCTTCTCCATATATTATCTTTGGTTATCATATTCCATAGTTATTTTTCAACTAGGGACTATCCAAACATATGTATATCCGTTAGACCCCACCCGCCTAATGCCTTTTGGGTTGTAATATTTATCTGATTTACCCAATGGGTACCCTTATATTCACTACTACCCTACCATATAAAGTTCAAACAATACTTCCTAATATTTCTAAGATTCCTTTTGGGATATGGGCCAGAGTGGGTTAGTATACATGAATAGCCTCCAACACAGACTTTACCAAAACTACACAAACTCTCTTGACATCCATCTAGTGCACCATTGTGAAAATTGTTTTTCCACCTTCCCAATCAGCCAATACTAATCATTCTTCACATAATTTTTTGGTTTCAGATATAAACCCAGATACATTACACATGCATTGATGTCTAAATTATGGAAGGGAATATATCTATCAACAACTACATCGAGTCCATCATTGAGATTATATGGATAAAGAGAAGATTTAGTCTCATTGAATTACATTCTTGTGGATTTTTTATAGAGGAGAATATTCCCATAGAGACTAAGCTCTTAATCTGAACCAAAACAAAGAAGAAAAACATCATCTACAAATAGAACATGTGTGAATCTTTCATGCCTACCAACCCTTATACCTTGCACAATTATCCTCCTTTTAGCATCAACCAAAGCTTTTCTAAATCCTTTCTCCACGTGAATAAAAATGTTGGGGGGTATAGGAAAACTTTGTCTCAATTCCCTAGAGGACCTAAAAAACCCAGAGGCAACATCGTTATTTAAATTTTCAAAAGGAGATGGAGGTTACACATGCCATAATCCACTTGACTATAGGGAGAGAAAAACCAAAATGAATTAACAGTAATCTCGGATAGAACCAAGAGACCCTATCATATGCCTTAGAAAGATCAAGTTTGACAACAACAATTGGATCATTTGAAAGATTGATAGAATGAAGTACTTATTGTGATGTACTAATGGATTCATGAATTTTCTTGCCCTCCAAGAACCCAAATTGTTCTACTGAAATAAAATTGGAGAGAAATAGTTTATGTCTTACTACCAACATCATAGAGATAGTTTCACAAAGAAATGCGCCTGAATCCTTCAAAGGTTTCAAGGAACTCCACCTTGCGATCAATGTAATAAAATTTGTATCAATATTGACAAGGACCTTCCCTGGCCTTATGATTTCTTCAACCACCCGAACTAGATCCTCTCCCAACAGGTCAGAGAAATCAAGAAAGAAATTGATTTTCCATCCATTTGAACCCAAACTCGTATCCTTTTTAAAAGTGGAAAATATGTATAATAATTCATCCATGACAAACTTGAGAATCCTCTCACTATCCTCTTAATTTACCATCCTAGGAAATAGTTAAATGACCTTAAATATTTCACCAATGTTTGCACCAGTAGGTTTCTCAAATATTCCCTTGAAATTTTGTATTCCTAGATCTACCAACTCCTTAAAACCTCTTACCTTATTACCTTCAATGTTGTTCATCTCCCATATGTTGTTAATTATTTTCCTATGGTTAGAAAAATTTTGGAAAAAAAAAAACTTTTTTGGTCTCCAGGTTCAATCCAAGTGGCCCAACTCTTCATGCACCAATCCAATTCCTTTTCCAAGAGTAAATTAGATCACAAAAATTCCATGTGCATGAGGTTCTTTAAACTCTCCTCATTGTAAATTCCTTGGTCATTTTCTTGTACAAGGTCCTCCAAACATTTTTCAACCTTGGAAATCTTTGTGTCTATGTTCCTAAACCTCTACCCTACCCAAGTTGCCACCTTCTCCTTTACAAGTTTTAGTGATGAAGACAATTTCTCACAAGTTGATGAATTAGTATCATGAGAGAAAATGTGTTAATTATCCTTTACAATGGATTGAAATTCCTCCTTTGCAGACCATATGGGGTTATATTTGAAGGGCCTTGGATTAGAATCCTCTGAAACAAATTCTAAACATCTAGGGAAGTGATCAGAGGCTCTAGTAGTGCCCACCCAGGATCTATAATTTTCCACCTTCTGTAGGAGAGTATATTGAACTAGGAAATGATCCAATATTATTTCAACTACATCATAACCATATCTATTGTTACCCAAGTAGGTCTCAATTTGATTGGCTCGATATCCATCCAAAGGGAAGAATCAAACCATTTTCGAAAAAAAAATCTCCAATACTATCAACCTTGGCACTATCCACCCAACCATCTCTATTGTTTACAGTCGTATTAAGATCACCATTGATAACTAAGTTATCAGACTTGATGCATTGGTAGGAAGAAATCATGTTCCAGAACAATTTTCTCCCCTCACATGGACCATATACATTGAGCATGGACAAGAAGTATCCCAAGACTTGCTGAAAAACTGTATAAATAAATCTAAATCAATGGAGAAAAAATTAGTTAAAATTACATTATTATTCCACCTTGTGATGATACCCCTGGACAAACCCTTGAAATCTAGGCTAAGAAATCCAAACCCTTCAAAAATTGTTTCAGATTAGGGATCAAATAATCCCCTTTCCCCATTTAGTAGAAAAAACTCAGGATGTTATAGGTCAACTAATATTATAAGGGATAAATATTTGACCTTTCCCACTAGGCCTCAAATGTTCACAAATAGGATCTTCACGGGGAAACCATCGACGGGGCTTGTCGCACTCTAAGGACCCCAGTGATTAAATTTTGTTTTCCTTGGTTAATGTTAATTATATCTTGTTCTTGAGCATGTTTGATGGTCGACGAATTTCCAACCAAGAGGCTGCCACTTTCAACTACCACATCTGAACCCAAACCCCTTGAAAGATCTGGCTCTAGAGAATATCCTTTCTTGGGATGTAGAAGATAGTATCATAGTTCCATATATCTCTGGATTGTGAGTGAGAATAATAAGACTTTGTCCCACCCATTGAACCCAAATTATCTTACTCATAAGGGTCGATATCATCTAAAAGGTTAATTGAATGACTTCCAAAGAATTTTGAAAAATAAAGTGATTTGGTTGTCTAAGGGGGCCTACCCTAAGGTTTTTTTATTGGTCCAAGGATATCATGTTTGAACTCATCCAGACCCCCCAAAAGATTAACATTTGAGAAGTAACATAAATGGGAATAAAATGACTTACCTAAAAAATCCAAGAAACCTTTGTCAAGAACCCCAACCTCCCTTGGAGTGAGTTTTGGAGAAGAGAACTCCAATGCTAAATTATATTCTACCATGTTACCCAAATTTATACCCAATTATGGTTGAGTTCCAATAATTAGGGGAATTGAGAGATCCATAACAAGTAGTATTGTGTCTCCTCCACTACCTAGATCAACATCCTTTGAAACATGAATGTCAGTAGGGTTATCTAATTCCATCAATGTCTCCTTCACTAGAACAGAAGTAGGCATACCCTTATCCTCCACGGTAGACCTCATTGAATCAATTTATTCCTCCAAACCTTTGTAGTGAATTATTTCAAGTAATCCTTCAAAATATGGCCATGCATGTGACATATAGAGAATTTAAAAGAGATGTTAACCTAATCCAACATTTGTGTATACCTATTCCCCATGAAATTTAGCTCAATAGATTTGAAAAAGACTTTTTGGATGTCCACATATACAAGGATGTGAGCTATAGACCTAAATCCATCATCGATAAAAATAAATAAAAAATGTCGAGCACAAGTGTCTTACCAAGTTGGATAACCACTCATAAAGCATGTTCTATCCAAAATTCCATAGGGAGTCTAGAAGTTTGATCCAAACAAGAGTACCCACCATTGGCTCATTATTCGTCTCAAAGAGGAGGTGCTAAAGTTTTATGGACAATTATGATCTATCCATAAACCATACCTACTTTAATATTAAAACAACATCCTCCTCCAATTGAAAAACAAAGTCAAGACAACCTTTAGATAAAAGGTGAGTTGCCAGAATCTAACAAATCCCAAACCCCCATTGCCCCTCTATCCATTGTAGTAAGAAACCCATCCATACTCACCTACCTAGAAATTTACCAACCAATGTATGCCTAAAAAAATCTATAATTTGGTTCACTACAATGTCCTCTCCCACTACTAACATGACCTCCCCACCATGATTCTTGATTACCCTTTATTTATTCTTATTTCCATGCCCAACATCACTAATCTCTCACCCTCCCTGTAAATTTTCTAGACTAACCTAATGCCCTACAAATCCAAAACCCACGTCCTATGGGTATGTATATGAGAATGACCAATGATCTCCAACTTCGCCAACAAGGTTAATATTTGGAGACTTTGGATAAGCAAGAGGATGAAACTCTCTTGGGTTATCCACTAGTACTAAAGACAGATCTGCCACAAAAGGTACACATGAAGATATTTAGTCATGAAGAGGTTCCAAAGTATCGACCTGATATTGACCTAATCTTGACAAATATCCCTCAATGATAAAATCCCCCATGCCACAGATAAGTGAGTTGGAGTAAACCCTACACTTCATGAGCTTGAAATCTAGTGAGGTGACCTCATCACTTTCTCGTGAGTGGGACAATCTCTCCACTAGAGAGGCAACACTTGGTGGGGAGCATAATATTTTCTCTTATGATAGGTCATCCACATAGTAGTCGACAAGATGAACCTCATCATCCATGGTCCCCTTGATTCTGATCACCAAGAAGCATCGAAAAAAAAACAATAATAGAGAAGTTGTGTAAACCCTAGAAATATTTGCNACAATATCCATTGATTAATGTCCACTATTATAAATAAAAACCACCATTTGGTAGAAATTACTTAGTTATTTTTCTATACACTATCTCACAAATCTCAAGAAGATATATGTTGCCATGGGTGTTAAATTCATGTCGCACAGTAGGTAAATAAACTATGCATGGATCGGGTAAACAAGATTTCTACGAAAAATCATGGAAAACATAGAGGGAAGGCCATGCTACTAAATAAAATTATCTAGATCTATTGTTTTCTATGGAGATTAGTTGCATCAAAGGATGGACAAGTCTGTTGGAGACAACAAAACTCGTGCATCACAATGTTTCACTTAACCATGTGTATCCATTTTAATGCAAAATACAACAATTTATTTGTCATTTCATTTTCCTACTAGGCTTACAATGTTAGGAGTAAAGAGTATAGTCCAAACCCTACAAGAAATATCAAACCATAGCTATTAGGGTTTGTTGGATTTTTCCTTGTCTAGAAACGATTCCAACATACCTACAAACTTGCTCACTTCAAACCTATTCACCTCTTATGCAAATCCATTCACTTCTACTACAGACCCATTCATCTCATTATAGTCTCATTCACCTTTACCACAAACATGTCCATATCACCTTAAAAAATTTCACCTCTTTCGTAGACCCATTGTCCCTTCATATATCATAGAAATACCCTAGAAGCAATATCAAACCCTATCTATTTGGGTTTGTTTTCTTTCACCATGTCCATAAATTATTCCAACATGCCTGCAAACCCATTCACTTCAAACCTATTCACTTATTTCGCAGATCCATTCACTTCAAACCAATTCACCTCTATTACAGACCCCATCGTCCTCCTCTAGATATATTTTTATTTTTATTTAGTTTCTCTTTTTTATGTTGTTTTTAAGACTTTTTAAAATTATGTTTTTTTTAAGGAAAAAAACCATTAAAACATGATGCTTTCATTATGAAAATAAAATTTAACCATAAATGTATTGTATTTTTTATTTTTTAATGTAATATGCTTGGAATTATAGATTAGAAATAATGAAGTGGATATTTTAAGGTTGATTTAACGTTTTTGTTTGTAATAGTACCAATTATTTTGGTCATGGTTTAAAAAATGTTACAATTTTAAGATCGGGAAAAGAAGGTTTCTACAAGCAGCACCACTTTTTCAAATTTGGGGTTGAGTTTAAGATTTTTTGTTGCAACAGTACCAATGGTTAAGACCATGGTTCTAAAAATGTTGCATTTTAAGCCCCAAAAAAATAAGTGTGTTATTGGTAGCACAACTTTTGATTTGGGTGTTGATTTAAAGAATTTTTATACAATGTTGTTAAGGCCATGGTTTAAAAAAAAAATGTGATTTTAACCCTAAAAAAATGTCCTACTGATAGAAACACTTTTCAATTCGAGAGATGATTTCAAGGTTTTTGTTAGAAATAATATTGGTTTTTAAGGCCATGGTTTCAAAATGTTGTATCCCCCAAAAAGGTGCTACTAGTAGCACCATGTTTCAGTTCAAGGGTTGATTTTGGTGTTTTAACAAAAAAATATGGGTATTTAGGGATAGAATCCTTGTTTTGAAATCATAGTTCTCATCAAATAAATAATTGTGTTTCCAATGAAAGGGAACTCCACGAGATGTTTCCAATTCTCATTGTACAAGACTCCAAGGATAACACTCCTCTTAAGCCATGTGCTCCATTAGGTACAATGCATCTTACAAGAAAATTGTTGCAACCTAGGAATCCCTATGTCAACTCCAAGACTCCATGCAAACATATAATCCACCTCATATTATCTAAGGCTCAACAACCTCCTTTGAAATTCAAAACACTCATCTTCCAATGAAATGTTTCCTCTCAAGAAAGCAACCAATCTCCACATGTCCATCATGAAGAATGTTCCAATATATATGAAGATATCCAATGCTCTAAGGAATAATGTCATGAAAACATCCAATTGAGGTCAAGAAACCATTGAGTAGGCCACCTCCTATGTGTAATTCCACCACATACCATCCAATGATTAATCACACACCATGTACCCCAAGTCTCATGAAGCACCCCCAAACTTGGTGTAAACAATTTCAGAATAACCTTGAAATCTAACACTCCCTCTTTATGAGGAAATTATTTTCATCAACACCTATTGACTCCCTCAGCAACTCCATTGAAATTGTATATTTTAAAATCTATACCTTATACAATATTGTAATCAACCCAAACATCATTCTCCATCAAGGTATCACACCTCTCCTCCTAAAGACAACTTGAAGGCTCACATATTGAAGAAACCAATGCAATGTGGCTAGAATATATCCTAGGAACTATACTTGTCATCATTGAAGATATAGGCACTCCTAATTGCTCCCAAGACTCATTGAAACTTGAAGGCTCATCCATCCTCTCATTGGAATGTATAAGTGTCATAGGATCAATGAGTAATTGAAAATACTACCCTTTTTCACCCTTCTAGCCAAAGTTTTTGGAATGGCTAAACTACAAGCATTGATGGTGCAATGTTGTCCCTCAAATGCAACTCTCCCTTGTACATCTATCATATAGAAAAATGAAAGAATATTTTTTTTAAAACAATAACCAATAGAACATCATTCAACTCAATAAAATCACCTAAAGGCATCTGGAAATAAATGGAGCTAACTCCTCTCATGTGATAAGTAGCATCACCACCAAGATCCACATTCATTCCTCCCTCTCACTCCTACAATCTACTAAATAATTTCCTATAATAGGTCATATGCATTGAAGCTCCACTATCCGCATACCATTAAACACTAAACATGATGTTATAATACAAATAAGATACCATGGAGAAGGAAGTCAAAAATCGAGAGGAATCCTCCTCTACACCTACTATAGTCCCAACTATAACCGATTTTAATCCCTTCCCTTTCTTCTTCAATGGACACTAGGTGGCATAATGCCACATCTTGTGACATCAGAAACACATTGTCTTACTCAAATCCTTATTTTCTTTTTATGTATCTTCCTTCTCCGTGTAATGTTTCTTGTTACCCTTCTTCTTCCTCCCGATGCGACCAATCACATCTACTTCCTTTTGTTTCTCTGAAAAACGTTGTAATCTAATTTATTCTTGTGAAATTTCATTCCAAAGCTTTGCAAAATTTAGTGGGGTTTCACGAGCACAAACACCCTAAACAAAAGGCATCTAGGAAGAAACAATTCCATTCAAAGAAATAGACACCAACTCCCTATCCTCCACCTATGTTCCAATGACACTTAAATTATCTCTTAACTGAATGATATTGGTCAAGGAGCTCGCCACAATATATATCTTGATCATACAAGTGGATGAAAACATTAGGGGAAATTTGAGGTCTAAAATGGGCCTCCTAAGGAAAATAACTAAAATTATAAAATAAGAGATATGAATTTTCAAGGGAAAGAAATAAAACTACTTTTTTTCCTCGTATTTGTTACCCACCTCCTTACAGGTTTACTTAAATTTCAAGTGCAGGATCTCCTTGGAAGAAGAATTAAATTTTGCATCCAACAAGTACCCACTCTGCATACTTTTGATAGACCCACACTAAGATATGCTAGAAATACATGAAAAAAATGTGCTTCTTTGCAGAGTGGGTACTTATTGGATGCATAATTTAATTTTACATCCAACGAGTTCCTACACTTGAACATTGAGTTAACCTATAAGGATATAAGTCGAAAATATGAGGAAAAAAAGTAGCTTAATTTATTTCCTTCCAAAATTATTTACCTTATGGTTGACATCATCATCTTGAATCTTATTGGTTCTTTTAAATTTGATATTTATAGTACATTTTTTATGCCCATTTTTAACCTCAAAATTCCCCTAATGCTTGTTTCTATATAGCATCTATTAAGAAATGCAAGAGATTTGAAACAATTCAACTAAAGATCTACACATGTACTTACCTATCATCTTCTCTATAATGTGAGAGATGAAGTGATCCTTCATCAAATAAAGATTGATTCTCTTATCCTTGGCCTCCTCCTTTCAATGAGCGTCCATCTATGTTAGATCATTGGGTTCTAGAACCAATTTCAAAATATGCTTCCAAAGTTTGGATTCCTCTATTAGTATCTATAATTTATGCTTCCATGGAACATGTTAGCACTCTGTAATTTCTAGAGGTTGTAGAAGAAAAGACAAAGGTATCTACCAAACCACTTTGGAATATGGGATCTAGCCCTGCCAGCTTCAGAGAGGGATATCTCTATAGAATTTAGATTTGTTTGAGTTTAAAATGTTAGGCTAGTTAGGAAATTTCAAGATTTGTTTATTTGTTTGTAATAATTGGTTGATTGAATGCTTAATTTTCCATTGGGCTATGGGGACTGTCTTTAAAGATATGGATCTGATTCATCTTTTTATAAGGTTTTCTCTGCAAGGCAGGGTAGTAAAATTGTTTGGATCTTATAACACACCCCGCCACCCATAGGTCGGGGTACGCTACCTTCAAGCCCACCCTTGGACTTCTTTCTCTTATCGATACCTTTTTAAATTAATAAGGACACATAAAATAAAATATCTAACGACATGCACAGCAATAACTAGCAAGCATGCATATTCTAAAGATTCAATTAAACGATAAATAAATACACAGCGGAATACATTCATATACAAATAAATAATACCATAACATAGAACACTTATATTTATAAAATAAGACACCAATTGGCTGCAGACCAAGGACGTTCCACCCAACCGTAGACACTATTGCTCCAAATCTCAACAGTAGTATTACCACTGAGCCAGGGCTATGAATCCACAAGGACGGTTCCAGAGTGTTACTTGACTTCCCAAACTAGTCAGCACTCAAGCTCTCACAGGCTTTCCCAACACTCGTAGCAATCCAAGTACCCATCTCTCTTCTACCCAACTTTCACCACCCAAGAGAATGGACCTCCACCCTTCTCTACCACGCAGTCCCTTAGGTAGTCCTTCTCCTTTCAGGGATCCAACACAACTAGTCCAAAATCTCCATGTTGGGACTCTTAGGACTCGCAGTTGTGAACAAAGTTGGACACAAGCCAACGCATCTCAGATGTGTAGGCCTCAAGTCATGGTTGGATTACACCAGCGACCTTTACAACTAATGATACCATGGTTTCTCTTTACCAGTTCATTTTCCTTTCCCAAGCCAAGACATGGATGAGGAAGATGAATGGGTGACGGAAATGAATGGAGTGAGATCTCCACCCAAGGTGAGAAACAATGAAAAATCAATGAATGAATGCATGAGGGAAAGAATGGAATGAAAGAAGAAGTGAAGGAGCGAACACGCCAACCCCCCTAATCAGACCAGGGATGGGTTTAAGTATTTTTGTGGGGAATCAAGAACCTCATGGCCTTCCCCAAGAATCTCACATAACTGACCCACTCCCTTACACAAAAGGGTAATTAAAAATTAGGAAATGAACATTTATCCTGTCAATCCCCCTCTCTTGTGGAACCATAGCCCCCTATAACTCTATTCCTTGTTCGTCTAGCAGCCAACGATGTATTTGTTATTAATAATGGTAAAAACATTATATTTCTTGGGAAAACTGGACTTTTAATAATTGTTTTGGGAACTCTTCCCTCTCAGCATTGTAACAATACATTATTTAAAATGGGGGTTCAAAAATCGGGGTGTTACATCCCCTCCCCTTATTTTGGCACTGTCCTCAATGCATATACAAAATAGAGATCAAAATCTCAAAATTTATTCAAAAATATGTGGGTACCCTGACCGCATGGCATCTGTATGCTTCCAGGTAGCATCTTCAGGATTGTAGTAGGTCCACTGAACTATTACCAGCTCTATAACTCGATTCCGGACCATTTTGACCTTTTTGTCTAATACCGACACTGGTTGAACCTGAAAGTCTCCCTCTGTCTCTACCTAAATCAGATGCCAATCAATAACATGGTTAGGATCATGTACATATTTATTTAGTAAAGATACATGAAATACATTATGCACATTCATGGAAGCAGGCAATGCAAGCATGTATGAAACTGGCCCTATTTTGTCCAATATTTCAAATGGACCACAGAATCTGGCTGCCATCTTTGTACAACTACCCAATTTCAAGGAGCTTTTCTTGGGATTCACTTTCAAAAGTACATGCTCCCCTACTTTAAATTCTCTAGTTTTCCAGTTCTTATCTGCATAAACTTTCTGTCTATCCTGAGCTACCTTCAAATTATGCTTGATCTTAACCATTTGGTCTTCCATATCCTTGAGAAACTCTAGCCTAAGTACCACTCTATCTGTTGGGTTTTCCCAGCTCACTGGAGTATTTCGTTTCCTACCATGCAAGGCTTCAAATGGGATCATTCTCAATGAAGCTTGATACCCATTATTATATTCAAACTCGACCAAGTGTAAGTAATCTTCCCACTTAGGTGGCTTATCCATCACATACATCCGCAGCATATCTTCAATTACTCAATTGACCCTCTCTGTTTGTCCATATGATTGGGGATGGTATGTTGTGCTAAATTTTAGATTTGTACCAAATCCTTTAAACAATCCTCTCCAGAAATTGGAGTTAAACTTTGTATCTCTGTCCGAGACAATTGTCCTAGGTATCCCATGAAACCTAGCAATCTCCCTCATGTAAATTTCTGCAATATTAGCCAATGTATGTGTTGTTTTTACAGGTATAAAATGAGCAGCCTTTGTTAATTTTTCAACCACCACCATGATTGAATCATGTTTCCTTGTTGTCCTAGGTAATTTAGTTATGAAATCGATGGTTATCACCTCCCATTTCTTCTCTGGGATCCGTAATGGTTGCAGCAAACCCGTTGGGTGCCTATGCTCAGCCTTCACCTTCTGACATTCCATACATCAAGCGATGTAATCAGCCACGTCCTTTTTCATTCCCAGCCAAAATAATTGGTTTCTTACTGTTTTAATCATTTTCTAATAATCGGGATGTCCAGAATAAGGAACATCATGCATTTCCTTCAATACCAAATTCCTCAGTTCTCCGGAACTAGGAACATAGATTCTATTATTATGCATGAGTAATCCATCTTCCTTTATCTCATACTCCTTTATTTTCTGTTGTACATATCCTTGTTGTAAGATTTCCTTTACCTGTAGGTAATGCTGATCTGTAACAAGATCATCTAAAATTCTACTCTTCAAGTATGAATGATGAATACTGACATCAGTAGCATCCATGAGATGCACTCTTCTACTAAGTGCATCATCAACTTTATTCTCTTTTCCTTTGACATACTTGATATCGAGGTCATATTCACTTAAAAATTCCAGCCATCTTGTTTTCCTGACATTCAAGGTTGTTTGTTCAAAAAGACACTTCAAGCCAATGCGGTTTGTTTTTAATTCAAATCTCTTCCCCATGAGGTAATTCCTCCCATCTTCAAGGCATGGACAATGGAAGTAAGCTCTAAGTCATGTGTGGCATTGTTCCTCTCATGTTCCTTAAGCTTTTTGGACTCATAACCAATGACATGTCCATTTTGCATAAGGAGTCCCCCAATTCCTTCCTTACATGCATTTTTACATACCAAAAAACTTTCATTTGGGTTAGCAATCTTTAACACAGGTGCACTAGTAAGTAATTCCTTCAACAGATTAAAATTATTTTCACACTTAGGTGTCCATTCAAATTTAGTTCCCTTCTTTTGCAAAGAAGTGATGGGATGAGAAATCTTAGAGAATCCTACTATGAACCTTCTGTAGTAACCAGCTAATCCCATAAAATATCTGAATTCTGACACATTTCTGGGTTTTGCCCATCCTCTAATGGCTTCAATATTCTCTCGGTCTATTGTTATGCCCTGCTCTGAAATAACGTGTCCCAAGTAATGGATTTTCTTTTGATAAAAATAACACTTACTCAGCTTGGCATACAAATGATTTTCTCTCAGCACTTGCAATACCAGTCTGAAGTGATGTTCATTCTCCTCTTCAGACTTAGAATAGACAAGTATGTCATCCAAGAAAACTATGACAAACTTATCCAAATAATTTCTGAATATGCCATTCATTAATCACATAAATACAGTTGGTGCACTGGTAAGTCCAAATGGCACCACTACAAATTCATAATGCCCATACCTAATCCTGAAGGTTGTCTTATGAATGTCTTCTTCCTTGATCCTTACCTGATGGTATCCTGACCTCGGGTCAATCTTTGAAAATATATTTTCCCCTCTTAGCCGATCAAAGAGGTCATCAATTTTGGGTAGAGGATACTTGTTCTTTATAGTATACTTATTCAGTTGTCGAAATTCAATACACATCTTCAAGGTTCCATCCTTATTTTTGACAAAGAGTACTAGTGCTCCCCAAGGTGAAACACTTGGACGTATGTACCCTTTGTTCAACAATTCCTCCAACTGAATTTGTAACTCTTTTAACTCTCGTGTGCTCATTCTGTAATGTGTTTTTGACACCGGGGCAGCTCTAGGCACTAAATCAATTGAGATGTCTATCTCCCTTCTTGGTGGTAACCCTGGTATATCTTGGAATACATATTCAAATTCCCGTAGTACCGAGAAATATTCAAGTCTTGGCCCCTTCGTATTTTTTGGCTCTTCCACATGAGTTGCATACAATTGACATCCTTTTATAAAAAATCTCTTCAAATGTAAGGCTGAAATCTCCCTTATAGAGAAGGGTCTTGGAACTCCTTTCACAGTGTTCTATTTTCCATCTCCATCAAGACATGTAAATGTCTTTCTATGACAATCTAGGATAGCATGATGTTTGTCCAACCAATCCATTCGAATTAGAATATTATAAGGCCCCAAGGGTATGATATTCAGATCAACACTAGTATTCACACCATTAAGACTTATGGAACAATTGTTGACCATATCATGGATTCTCCTTTTGGTTCCAATGGATAACTGAACCAAACTTGATTTTCTAAGCTTACTTTTTCCAAATGTAATCTCTCCACTATTTTAGGATCAATGTAACAATGACTTGCTCCGGAATCAATTAAAATAGAAACATGATGGTTCATGATCTTACCTTCCACCTCGATCATATTGGACTGGTACTCCACTTGTCGATCATCTAAATTTGCATAGCTTCTTCCCATATCTTCGACTGTTTTAGCCTTTTGGACATTGTGCAGAGTCTTCACTTTGTCCTTTCTGTGTGGGAAATCCATGTACATGTGATCTTATTTTCATCCCCAACATTGGATAAGTGATCTTCCTCTTTTTCCCAAGGATTCTTCTTTCTTGGATTCACCCTTAGCATACTGATCTTGATGATTTCTATTAGGATCATTCCAATTGAAGGGAGGTTTGAATCCTTTCCTCCTCTAATCGGACTTCTCCTTCTTCTCATCCTTCCAATATTTTTTCAAGGATTCTCTTCCCTGGCCTTGCTCATACAGGTATTTATCCTTCCTGATGGCCTCATTCAAGGTCTTGGGTTCATTATACCTAATATTTTCTTTATAAAAGGTTGGTAGTCCACTTAGAAATCATTGTATTTTCACCTTCTCATCATCAATGAACCTGACATATTTTAACAATCAAAAGAACTTCTTCTCATATTCTGTCATAGTCATGCTTCCTAGCCTGAGTTCATAGAACTCCTACATTTTCTTGTCATAGAAATGATCTGAGAGGTACTCCTTCTGGAAGTACTTCTTGAACTGCTTCCAAGTGATCCTACTCTCATTAATATGTTCAACTTACTTCAATTGATCCCACCACATTGCAGCTTTCCCATGTAAATGGTAGATGGAAATCTTGGCTTATAGGTTTGATGACTAGTTATGCAATTGGAAATACCTCATGAGTCCAAGAAACCATGCTTCGGCATCATCTTCCCTTTCTTTTTCACCATCAAAGGAAGGTGGCTTAAGCTTCCTCGGCTCTCATTGCAAACTGTCCAATTCATGTCTCCTTATCTGGTGCCTAACAAGATACACCTATGGACTTCTTATGGAATCTTCGAATGCATAAAAATTTCTTTCTAAGTAAGGAGGTGAGTGGTGTCTACGAATTCTGCTAGCACTTCTCGAATAACCAGCTCTTCCACGATCCTCTCTTCTTTCATGAAACCTGCCTTCTTCCTCTTGTTTTGAATTTGATCCCCTCTTTGTTTACCTCTGCAACACTTGAGAATTTATATGACTTTGCTCTCGCATCAGCCTCTCATTGTCTTCTTTGTATCTTTGCACTTCTATTTTCAGGCTTCTTATAGTTTCTATTAATGTTTCTTCCTCTCCTCTGCCCTTTCGTCCATTGGACTCTGTCTATGCATTACCAACTCTTATATTATGGCCTTCAGCCTCCTTATCATGTATGGAGGCTCCCTCATCTTCTTCCCTCTTCAATACGCATTCTGATCTGACGTGTTTAAACCCCTTAATTCTGCAAAATTTGCAAGTGGCCATTTTGTTAGAATTAAGCATATGATTAACAAAATTTTCTAAACCATGTTATAGGTCCCTTTTCTTCTCAATTCATGAAGAACATGTATGTATCAATATGCATTATATAACACTTCCATGTTATCCCTTAGCTGATACAGAATTTACTTTTGCACAGGAACTCCCTTCAAACCACTTCCCCGGGTGACCACGGCTCGAAACCGCGGCCAAATCCTTCCTGGCGCTTTCTGTGTTAGAAATTCTTATATCAAAGATCGTGTGGTTGAAAATAAATCTAGGGATGATATCGACTGTCAACAGTTATTGTGGGATGACAACATGCTCTCTCTTTATCAAAGAGATCTGTCCCCGCAATCTAAAAAGTGCTCACCCAAATCTCCTTTAAATCATGGTCATTGATCCCTTGTCCCGACGAGATCAACGACACTGGAAAATGGCGGGTTGTGAACTAGCACGTACACTAATTTTTCCTCCTCTCCCCACAATGGTCCCCCACCGTTGATATTTCATTCACAGATCACTGACTATCTGTGGGTCCTTCTTCCTTAGCGCCATGTCCCAATCTCACACTGACAGGTGCTAGCTCCTTCCTCGCATGTGACCTTGGGTTGTGACCCAAGGCTTACTCTACTGGAACTTCGCAACTTCAAAACCTTCAGCCAAGACCAGATCAACGGTCATCGACCTCATTCATGATTAATGGTCGAGATCCACTTCAGGACTCTTTGCTTCGGGAGTTCGGCACTTTCAACCTCTACTTTCCCCCAGAGTACTCCATACCCGAATTTCTAGATCAAGTGAGACACATCCACCTCAAATCAACGACTCTAGTCCACTTCAGCACTTCAGCCTTCAGAAGTATCACCATCCCTCTCTTGCTTCCTTCTGGAACGCTTCCACTCAGAGTTCCTCCCACAGATCGATGACTATTAATCGCTTCGTCTCTTCGGGCTTCAGGATTTTCAAACTCTTCGCCTTCACTTTCTCCCGGAGTGCTTTCACCTGAAGTCGATGATCCATCGATGCTTGTCTCTCACAAATCAACGGCTGTGAATCGCTTCGGCTCTTCAGGCTTCGAGAGTTTCAAACTCTCCACCTTCACTTTCTCTCGGAGTGTCGATCCTCTGAACCAATGTGAGATCCATTGTTGCGTGTCTTCTGGGATTAACGGTCGATATGTACTCCATCCTTTGGGAGTACTCGACCCAATGAAAACTGTCACATATTTTTCCTCTAGAGTGCCCAGTCTCCAGACTGCACGATCTATCGCCACGTGGTGAAATACTAGAAGAGGACACGTGGCCCAATCAGGCGGGTGACACATGTCACATTCTAACTAAAATTTCAATCCTCCACAGGTTCAAAACTCACTGACACATGGCACACATCCTATGTTTCCACGTCATCCCAGGTGACATCTGTGAGCCATGTCACTTCAGAATTTCAGGCTTCGGAAGATTTTATGCTTGCACTCCTCAAATATCTCGAACTGTGAATTTATGAACTGATTAACCTTTCGAGGTCCACATCACCTTTAGGTGACGTCATCATGCCCCACCACTTTGACTCTTCGATCCTTGGAACTTCATGCTTCAGGATTTTCCATACTAGCACACTCCAATTCTCTCGAACTCTGAATTCCTGAACTGGCCAATCTGTCGACACGTGTCTCCCTTATCGGACAGTCTGTATTAACTTTGGACTTTGGGAATTCAGGTAGGCCTTTCCCTAGTGCTTCGCTCTGCAAAACCTTCCGGAGTACTAAGTCTCTAAAGTGACATATATTGTGATGCATGTCCTTGTTGATGGACGATCCAGATGAACTCTGGGCTTCGGGCCTTCGGGAGTTCTAGCTTTTTGCATCCATCTTTCTTCTGAAGTGGTTATCCTCCAGAGTGTAGGATCTCATGCCACGTGTCCACTTTGATCAATGGTCTGGATCTACTCCGTCTCTTCGAAGATTCGAGCTTCGGGATTCCTTTACTCACTCAGCTTCTTCTTCCTTCCTCTTGGAGTACGACATAGTCAGACACGTGTCCCCTGCTTGAAGATCAACAGCCACAAGTGATTGCGGAGACTCAACTCGCTCACTCTTTAATTTCCTTACTGATCTCCGCAAAGCGAATATGCTCATCCAAGTGGGATCGATATCCACCATTGATCTGTTGATCTAACAAGATCAACGATCCTGAGCGACTATGGGCTCACAACTTTCTCGCACTTTAATTTCTTTCCCGATCTTTGCAATGCCTCCCCACCATCGATTTCTCTCCAATGAGATCTAAACGTTGTGACTTAACCTTTGCTTCGCCTTCATCGGACATCCCTTGTTCACCTGCCCTCTGATCCAACGATCCCAGATATCTCTTGATCCCATAGTGGTGATCACTCCCAAATTTGAAAGGGACAATCATGATCCTTCGAACCCTTACAAAGGATCTCTGACATTCTAGATCCTGAGTAGATTCTGCAATTCCATTCCTCTTGATCTTTTCAACTTCACAGACAGAATTTGATCTCAACCATGAGACTCTGACCAACAAACCCAACCCATACCGGCCCGGTGTTTCAACCAAAAGCTCTGATACCAATATGTAACACACCCCACCACCCACAGGCCGGGGTACGCTACCTTCAAGCCCACCCTTGGACTTCTTTCTCTTACCGATACCTTTTTAAATTAATAAGGAAACATAAAAGAAAATATCTAACGACATGCACAACAATAAACAACAAGCATGCATATTCTAAAGATTCAATTAAACGATAAATAAATACACAGCGGAATACTTTCATATACAAATAAATAATACCATAACAAAGATCACTTATCTTTATAAAAGAAGACACTAACTGGTTGTAGACCAAGGATGTTCCACCCAACCATAGACACTACTGCTCCAAATCTCAATAGCAATATCAGCCCCGATCCAGGGCTATGAATCCACAAGGACGGTTCTAGAGTGTTACTTGGCCTCCTGAACCAGTCATCACTCAAGCTCTCACAAGATTTCCCAGCACTCATAGCAATCCAAGTACCCATCTCTCTTCTACCCATCTTGCACCACCCAAGATAATGGACCTCCACCCTTCTCTGCCACATAGTCCCTCAGGCAGTCCTTCTTCTTCCAGGGCTCCAACGTAGCTGGTCCAAAATCTCCATGATGGGACTCTCAGGACTCGCAGTTGTGAAACAATTTAGACATAGGCCAATGCATATCAGACATGTAGACCTCAAGTCATGGTTGGATTACACTAGCGACCTCTACAGCCAATGATACCATGGTTTCTCTTCAGCATTTCATTTTCCTTTCCCAAACTAAGACATGGATGAGGAAGATGAATGGGTGATGGAAATGAATGGAGTGACATCTCCACTCAAGGTGTGAAACAATGAACAATCAGTGAATGAATGTGTGAGGGAAAGAATGGAATGACATAATAAGTGAAGGAGCGAACAAGCCAACCCCCCTAATCAGACCAGGGATGGGGTTAAGTATTTTCATGGGGAATCAATAACCTCTTGGCCTTCCCCAAGAAGCTCATGTAACTAACCCACTCCCTTAGACAAAAGGATAATTAAAAAATAGGAAATGAACATTCATCCCCTCAAGCCCCCTCTCTTGTGGAACCATATCCCCCTGTAACTCTAGTCCTTGTCCATCTAGCAACCAGAGATGTATCATTATTAATAATGATCAAAACATTACATTTGTTGGGCACACTGGCCTTTTAATAATTGTTTTGGGCACTTTGGCCTCTCAGCATCATAACAATACATTATTTAAAATGGGGGTTCCAAACCGGGGTGTTACAGATCTAATTAAATTAAATGAAGTGAAATGGAGGAAAAGAGGGGAAAATCCACTAAGTAGAAGAGAAGTTAAGAATTATTTTACTTAATTTCAGATGAAAACATAAAGATCATTGAAAAACCATAAACATAGTATACTGAGATAAATTATGTTCTTTAACTTTCTTTGAATGATTATAATTGGAAAACACATGCAATGGTTACAGAGAATGAAAAACATTAGACAAAGAGAGAAAATACATCACCAACAATTTGACACGAGAATCCTGTCAGATCAACCTCTAATACTTCGAAGAGAGAAGTATTTATACAACTATTTACAACAGATCATGTCATAAATGATCATGATATTTTGGAGGAATATCTAACTAACTAAATCTCTAAATACAAAAATGTAGGAATTTTGTAGATTTGCTCGGATCTTTGGTGTTGATTTGGTGGAAGTGGTTGATGACTCATCTCTTTGACTTTGGCTAGTTGTTGCTCCTTGCTTACTAGAAAACAAAAATTGTCTTTACTCAAGTAATGTGCATAGCTCTTCCCACCTCTTTTTACTTGGGATGGAAATCTTGAGTAATTTTCTGTATATTTCATCCATCTCTGTGTATTTGGAAAAAGTAGGCTTTGTGATGAAGATATGCTTGATTTCATGTTGAATGCTTAGGTAAAATTGTAGTGTCTCCGAGAAATATTTACCAGTGATGCTTCCCTGTATCCCTGCAAACTTTGAATTGTCTTTTCTCCATTGTGTTCAATTTATGTTTGTAATCAGGTAGAGTGATCAATTTGTCATTCAGTACTAACAACCCAAACAACCCTTTCTTGTGTAGCACCTAAAATTTATTGAAAAACCTTTGCACACCTATGTACATCACTTGATATTTTTCTTCCAGCTGCAACATTAGTCCTTTCTTGGTCAACACCTTATTGATCTCAAGGATGGTTTCAGTTCTGTCCTCGATCTCTATCTCTTCTAACTCCTCTTTTTTTTGGAGTTTAGAAATATGATGAGATATGTGGCCTCTGTTGGTCTTTCTCTCAATTCTTCCTTGATGATTTAGATTGCTCCCCTAGATTTATGTACTAATTCATGCTGCTCAAAAATGATCTGTATGGAGGGCCAAATTTCTGACATGGATTTGTTGATATCTATGCATATGTTTTCCTTAGCTTGGGATAAGGTATTTTCCATGGCAGTCGCTTTCCCTAATTGTTGTAATTGTTGACTGATCCTTTGAGACTTATGCATATCTACTTCATGACTAGCCTATAACATTGATTTCAATTCCTGCAATGTCTTTACCTCTTCTTGTAATTTTCTGATTTCTTTTCCTTGTATGGACATATCTTCCATGGATTTTACAAGTTTATCAGATGCATCTTAGACTTGTACTGGTATTGTTGTTGATGTGGACCCTTCTGCTATTTTGATCCTTGTCAGAGGCACTTTATCTAGTGGGATCATGACCAACTGCACATTTTTCTCCTTTTCTTTTATTAGCTTGTCCATTGCTGCTTCCATTTCCCTTATTTGTGCATTTTGTTCCATGATTAATTTTAACATCTCTTCTTTGTGGCTTTCAGTCTCAGCCACTTCTTTGATTTTTGAATCTTCTATAGATGGAAGCTTCAGTTGCTTTATAAGAGATGTTATATCATCATTGTTCTTCTTTATCAACTCGTCTGTTGATTTGACATTTGTTGGATCATACCCAATATTAAGAACCAACTCTTCTAATGATTTTATTTTGTTATCCTTGGCCAAAGAAGAAATATTCCCAAGCTTTAATTGGGATTGGATATTATTTAGGGATACCTGCAGATTAGAAGTAGTCATTGAGGTATTTTTTAAAGTTGATAATATCATTTCTCATGTCTGTCTATGCATATCCATCTCTTCCACTGGATGGACATCTTTTACATCAAATTCAAAAGAAGTATTTTTGTAATCTACAACTGTTCTTGGATGGGGAACTTGTGCTTGTAAGAATTCCATTTGTATTTTTCCTCTTTATGTGTCAAAAGTTGACAACAGTATGTGTTGAGTAGTAGAGTTTTTCTTCCAGAATTGAGTGTAGGTGTTGTTTTTTAGAAGCTCATTCCTTTGCTTGATTTGTTTATATTTGTTAAAAATGTTTGACTCTTTTTGTCCATGAGTTGATTCAGTTTTCAGAGTAGTGTATGGGTTTCTTTGAGATGTTGGTGATGATGGAGAACCTATAAATAGTTTGTCTGAATGATTTCAAGAGTGTGGTCCCTCCAAGACTATGGTGGACTACATTTCTCCCTCCTTGAGAAAATATGTTGTATGATTGGTTTTGGCCCTCTTTCTATATACCTGAAAATCCTTAGTTGATACTCATGTGACTGAAGGAGAAAATCCCTTCCTTGATCTATTCTCTACTTACTTTTTGGGTGTATTATTCTGTGAAGTGGTTACAGAGAAAGTTTTCTCCTTTGGTTCTTGCAATGTGTTCTCCTACCACTTTGTCTGGTTCATGTATCTTTCCAACTCTGTCCTATGTGTGTGTACATATGATCTGGTTGGCTTTGACAGAAAATGGAAGATGAGTAAGATGGATTCTTCTTGGGAAATTGGGCATCTTCAGGGAGGAAGATATCAAAGATCTGGCATATTTGGGGGGAATTCAGTCTCTGGTATAGGTCGTTTAGGGCTTCAACAGAGAACGGGATGGATGAGTCATTTCTACGGATATCCAACATCCAGTCGATGGCTTCAGAGGTAACTGTGAACAATGTTTCACCAGAGGATGAGGCAATGGCTCTTTGGCCGGGAAAGTAACTGGCTTGGCATCTAAGAGAAAATTCAGGGAAGTGGTGAGTCTTAGGAAACATATACAGAGGCAAATTGGACTCCCAGAGTCTAATTTCATCACTCTGGTTGAGAAGAATTCGAATTTGCACCTTAGATCTATGACTTTGTAATCCTTATATGTCATAGGGATGTGGTCCAGGTCGACAGGAGGGGGAATCATTGGGTTCTTGGATGTGTCTGGAGATTTAGCCTTGGGGGGCATAATTGACAGATTTTACAGTAAAACAATGGCAGAACTGTATTACTCAGAGAAGAGATTCTCTTGTTGACTGTGAGAGTTGGTGGAAGTCAATTTGACAGCTTGGTTCGACAGAGTCTCCACGGTTTATTTCTCAGAAAATGGTGTAACAATATATAAAATGGGGTTTTAATGTATACAAGAGATACCTGTTATGGTGTGGGGTTGTTACAGGACGATTAACGGTCACGAGGAATGATTTAATTGGCTAACGGGTATGTGGAGTAGGAAAGATTTCATGTAGTGATAAGATCAAGGTGACGGGGAGACGTGAGTGGTGGGGAGAGGTGGTACAGATAGGTGAGGGCATGCCACTTTATGTGGAACGGACATGGGGAAAACCACTTCTCGGACACCCTCCCCCCCACCCGCTGTTAAAGGTAGATAGGTCGGGGGGGCTCCGAAAAAGGCTGAGGATCATTGATCGGGGAAGAGGTGTATGTCGTCGATGGAGATTTGTGTGGAGATTAAGTACTACAAGACAAAACTTCTTGTTCACTTCCAAACTTAGGATAAAAATATGCGCCATGAAGCGCCAAGCTTTCATTTTGAAACTTTACACTATAATTTTATTTTCCTATGCTAAAATAATCAAATTTAATCAACTAAGGGTGTATTTTGAAATGCAAACCTCTTTCAATTTTATTGAGACAAAAAATCACCTAACCTATCTCCTAACCTAGGCATCTAACACATTAATCCATCTTAGACTCTTGGATTAATTATTACTCTAACCTAACTACTTTGGCTAAGATTAGACAGTTTGACCAAATTTATTCTCTAACCTATCAAAAACAAATTTGAAATGTTTGATCATGATTAGACAGTATGATTCAAACTTATTTTGTTTTGATGGGTTTTCTTCTTTTTTCTCTTTTTCTATTTTTTCTCTTATTTTATTTTCTTTTCTTTTCTTTTTCTTTTTTTTTCTTTTCTTTCTTTTCTTTTTCTTTTTTTTTCTTTTCTTTCTTTTCTTTTATACCCTCTTTTCATTTTTTACTATTTTTACCTTTTTCTTTTTGGAAATCGTTTGCAGAATGAAATATTATTTACAATGTAAAATGACTGGAGGAAGAAATTTCAATCACCGAGTGATACTATGAAATATAGGGTTATAACCGAACAATATTGGAAGCTCCTTCCAACCTATCACTCTCACTCAGATCAAGAGGCATCTTACACATCCAAAAACAATTCATAATTGCACAAATAAAAAATATACAAAGTATACAAAACCGTTTTAGGGTATAATCACTTATCCCAAGTGACTTAGGGTTTTTCACCCAACAACATCAAGCACCTCTCATGGGTACACTATAGTTGAAATACCAACTCCATCTTTCACCTAGAGTGATATTAGCTAAAATAACTCTAATACCATGTAATTTTTTATGAAACTCAAACTTTAATGCAACTTCAAAAATTTCACCTCTTTCCTAAAGTTTTCATAGATCTTAACCGTATGAATTTGAAACCTTGGGGATAATTTAAATTATATATTTACAGAAACAAAGAATGGAAAATATTTCACTCATTTTCAATCCCAATCAATAAGGAAATCCAAGAAAAAAATACCAAATGGTGGCCAACATGTTTCAACCCTCTAGGGAAATCTCATAAAGCATAAACCAAATTTGAAATGTACTTTATGAAAATATTAAATCAATCTTATTTTCTTCAATATTAATTTTAAAACCCTTAACAATTTCAGCCTTACCTTATGTGAAATCAACAAGACACACAAGTGCTAGAAATTGCCAAATCATGAAAAAAATGATAATTGAAAATCAAATCGGAAATAAGACAGTTTTGGATAGTTTAAAAGTTCATGTATATGTATAAATATGAAGTATGTGTACACACAATAACCTCATCCCAAGTCTAGTACAATCCTCTATCTCTCCATAACCTTGGCTAAGGAAAACAATGGAAACCCTATCCACCAAAGATTCTCCATAAGCTAGCATCAACACTAGCAAGCCTCCTTGGCTGCAAGAAAAACATATCCTCTCTCCTCCTCCTCAATGAGTACAACTTAGTGGTTAAACAAACAAACAAAAACTAACTCCAATGTCTCCAAATATGAAACCCTAACCCTAGTATTCAAGATGCTTCAAGTACTACAAGAAACCCTAGTGCCTCCAAGACAAGAGAGATAAAGTAGAAAGAAGAAGAATAAAGGGGGAGAGATATTAGTGTGTTTTTTTCCTCACATCTATAACACAAGATAATGAAGTGAGTATGTGTTATGAAAGGAATATATATCATTCATCTATATATATATATATAACATGAGAGTTAAGGGAGGCTAACAATACATATGTGGGCCTAAATCCTTACAAGAAACCTACTATAAACAAAATTAAGCTCACACATGTGATGTGTTACACTCCAAGGGTACACATGTCAAGATCCAAGATGATGTCTTACATAAGCTAGGTTGCAATGCATTGGTGCTCCAGGATATGTGTGTAATGCTCCTCCTAAGCCATGTGCTCCATTGGTTCCACTCCCCTTACATGAACATTGTCGTAACACATCCATCCCCAGGTTAACTCTAGGACTCCATGCAATCATCCAAGCCACCCCATGATATTAAGGGATCAATTTCCTCCTCAAAAATTCCAAATCATCCTCTAATATATGGCATCCTCTCAAGAAAGAAACTAATCTTCACATGGCCATTGTCAAGAATGTCCCAATCTATTTAAATATCTCCAATGCTCCATGGAAGAATTTCATGCAAGCATCCAACTAAGGTCAAGAAACCATCAAGTAAGTTACCTCAAATGTTCAAGTCCATTACATACCATCCAAGGGATAATCATATGCCATGTACCCAAAATCTCATGAAGCACCCCCAAACATGGTGTAAACACTTTTGAAGTAACCCAAAAAG
>ML781478.1:525638-558811 GCA_009831015.1 Picea engelmannii | reverse complement strand
AAATTAGAAGTGGGTTAACCCTAAAATAAGGAAAGTGGGCCAAGTGACCTAGAAGATGTTTTTAAGGAAGCTACTTGGAGAGTATAAATAAGAGGCAAGGCTCTCTCATTTTAATCACACTTGAGAATATTGAATATATATATATATATATATGTGTGTGTTTGAGGTAACCAAGGATATCTAAGCCGAATTTTTGAGGGAAGGTGAAGAAAAGAAGGTTGAAATGCAAGGAAGGATAAATTATTTTGATGGTGCTTTCTAAGGTATGTTATTTACAGGCCATCTCACCATTTTCGCTATAACTTTTTTTTATATAATGATTCAGACAATGAAATTGATATGCTATTGAGAAAACATACCCAAGTATCTGTGGTAAACAATTCAGCTTGTGGGTCGTTGTATTTTCGAAGTTACACTCCGTGGAAAATAGGGTTTGTGGCTAGTCCTAAAACTAGTCAAAAATAGGTGTTTCGGGTAAAAACGTCATAACTTCTTCATAACAGATCCAAATTTAGTGAAAACAATTTTTTTGGTTAGGGTACAATCTATAGTATTCTTTGTAACATTTTTTGATCAATTCAACGAATATTTCGTGTGGGGCACTCTCTACAAGGTCACTCTCTAGAATAAGCCAAAATTCAGCAAGTGTGCTATTTTTGCTATAACTTATTTTATGAGAGGTTCCAAGTAGTGACACCCGGAGGAATTTCATTAAACACATTGAATAACATTTTGTATCAGTTTCATATCTTTATTCATTACAGGTACAAAGTTATTATTATTTCAAGTTAGGGTTGTTGACTAATCGAAAACTAGTCTTGTGAGACTAAGCAAAAGTTTGATGAAAATGCTAGTCTCTTGTTGTTGAAGTTAAGGAAGGTTTGCAGGTATGTGATGATATACACCAGGTCTATTACAGAGTTACTAATCATATTTGAATGATGAAATTGATGAGGGATTTTGGTTGAGGTACATGGGTGAAACAATTAGTTGATGAGTTGGCACATACATGAGGTGTATAGTTGATGATGTTGGTACATATTGATGGGTCATAGTCGATGAGTACTTGACACGTGATTGATACATACTTGGTACATGGTTGGAGGCACTTGTCAATAGTATTTTTGACACATGGTTTATGGATGATGCATCATACTTGTATTATTAGAAGCACATATTGATCTTGGTGATGATTATGAGTTGTTGTGTTATGCTTGGTTGATGCACATCTTTGAGAGTTGTCTTGGTAATTGATATTGGTGAGTAGATCTGATTTGGTTGATAACATTGATGAGACAGGTTTTTTTGATAGGTTGTTTGGACAAGTTATTGTGACAGGATATTTGTACAGGTTTGGTGCATGGTTGATGCACTTGTTCAAGGTACAGGTTGAGGTACAGGTTGGTGCATGGTTGATGAACGTGTTTATGGTACATGTTGATTACAGGTTGTTTGGTATAGGTTGGTGCATGGTTGATGCACTTTTTTATGGTACAGGTTGATTACAGGTTGGTGCATGGTTGATGCACTTGTTTATGGTACAGGTTGAGGTGCATGTTGATGCATGGTTGATGGATGGTTTAGATTTATTGGTACATGTTTACAGTGGTATATCTCACAGTGATAGTGTGAAAGTGGTTCCATCATTCTAATTCTACTTCAGGGTGGCAGGACAGGGCAAGGACAGGTGGTTGTAGCCACCTTCCGGTTGTATCCGAAGAACATAGGGGGTTGTAGCCTCCTTCTGGTTGTAGCCAGAGAATAGGGGAGTTGGAGCTTCCTTCAGGTTGTAGCCTGAGAAACAAGGGGGTTGGAGCCTCCTTCCAGTTGCAGCTGGAAAACAAAGCAATTTGGTGCTTCCAATGAATGTAATTCTTCAAGACATATAATATAAAGCATTATGTGGTTTTCTCCTTCTTTGGGTTTCCACATAAAACACTGGTGTACTGTGTATGTGTATGATTGTTCATTTTTTCGTTGCTTATTTACTCTACAGTTATTGGATGATAATGATACATTGATATAACACTTAGATTATATGATTAGAAAGGATTCATTTTCTCTATTACTGATTCACCCCCCCTCTCAGTAATCCAACATACTCCTCCTATTTTCATTCATCTTAATTTTTTGAAGCATTTAAGACCTAGTATAGGGATTAATATTGTTTAGCCTCCTAGGGTTTGTATTTTCTAGTTCAATACCTAGGGTTTATGAGGGGATAAACCTTAGGGCTTGACCTATTTCACTTATATTTTCAAGCTAGATTCCTTAGAAGAAGGAGATGACACTAGGGTTTATGAGGGTATAATCTCTAGGGTTAGTCTTTGTGAGGTTTAATCCTAGGAGTATGAGGGTATATCCCTAGGGTTTCAAACCTCCAACTATTCTTGACTATCTAACTTCCAATTCAAGGTGTTACTTGACTTTGTTTTCCCAAGGAGAGAAAATGACACTAGTTGTTTGCTTGCAAGTGGTACAAACTCTTAATTAATAATATCTCTCTCAAAGTGACTGGTTAGTTTAGATGCTTCATTTCATTTTCATGCTCATTCCAAATCAACCCCTTGCATTCTAACCCATTTAATTTTTGTTGTTATAAATGTTTTCTACAACCATTAGGGATTGAGAATATTTCTAATAACTAACATAGTTCCATGCTCTTGACCTCATGCAATTAGTGGTAAAAATATTGTAAGTTTTTTTATGATTATTGGACAATTTTCCATCCATCATATTGTTTTTTTAGAACTAATATACTACTATTGTTATAAACTATTATGTTTTTGAAGTACATTATCTTTAACATAATTTTTATTACAACAACCTTTTCTCTTTGATAGCTAGTGTTCTAGGTATTAATTTTCTTTCCATGGACTTGGTATTTATCATTGAATGCATTGGCTCATTTCACACACACTGTCAATTACCTTGTCTAAATTCATTATATCCCTGTCATTTTCTCCTAGACTATCCTATCTCACCAAGTGACCAAGATAGGGGGTCATAGACTTTACTTTAGCTTGATATAGGATCCCTTGAGGTCACAAGGGAATCTTCCATTTTATTGGATCCTCATCCATCACTAAAAAAAGGGAAGTACTTTCCTAGGTGGAAGTGGAAATTACTTCCAATTGTTACACAAGTTTAGCATCTTGTGAAGGATTTGCACAAGTTTTATATTTTGTGATAATATTTTGGCATCATTGTTGGGGAGAATTGAGTCATTCCTCCTATGAAATTTTCTTGGTAAGCATGTTTTCAAATCCTTTCTTATTTATCTTACATGGTGACTCCATTGAGGGAAGAATCCATTTATCTCATCTTGATGATCCCTAAGGGATCATATGGTGACTCCTCCTATGTGAACCCAAAGAACGAGATATCTGTGTAATCCTCCTATATATTAAATGGCTCTTCAACCATGGGTCTCCAATAATTTTACACCCTTGGACATTGTTATCCCCTAGCCTAGAGATAACTAAGGAGATTATGTCTCGAGGCCCACAGGTCCTAGACATGGAGTACTGAGAGCCATATTGACTTGAGCTTGGCCCTGGAGGGCCCATCTTTTTTCTTCAGCACCTCCACCTTGTCAGCAGCAGCAACATCCATCCCATTGGCTTGGTCTTTCAGCAGCAGTGGGTCTTTCTCCATGAGGTAATGATTCCAAGTATCATGGCATGTCTCACTTTGATTCTCAAAACATTTGAATATGTGCATTCAATTATTTTTACTTATGACGTGTTCTTGGACCTTATGCCTTTCCAATTGTCCACACCTAGCGGGAATGACAGGATTCCCTAGAAAGTTGGTTCCCATAGGGTTTGATTTTCCATTGGGTGGGTTCATGAAAGGTCATTGTCCATTCCCACCATACTTATCACTTTTCATTTTTTTCCCTCTCATCCATCCCATACATTGGTTCGGGCATTGGGTTTGCCAAGCTAGCAAAGGGTTGTACCTTACCTTGTGGGAAGAAAGGGATAAAGTCCTAGAGGTTAAAATTATCTAGAAAAATATAAAAGACAAAAGAACAAAACCTTAAGATGCTTCACCCATGGATCCCCAAGAATGAAAAAAAAGGATTCTCAGCAAGAAACAGAGGGACCCATAAAATAATAAAATCAAGACCTAGTTGGAGGATAGGGGGTCTCATCACAATCCATCCTATTAGGTCCATGGGAATGTAGCGGTATGACACTACCATTCAGTTGGTCACCATGCCAGGGTAGTGGATCTTGGTGGAATAGCCAAGAGAAAGGGGGTCTCATCACGAGCCAGTCTTCTTATCTCCATGAAATGATTGTGGGTAATATTGTCACCACTGGTCACCATGCCAGGGAAGTGTCCCCTAACTAGTCTCTTGAAAGAAAAGGGAATAATATAAAAAGATAAAATGCATTGTATGGGCTTGGAAACATTTTCATCCATGACAAGGTGCATCTCACCCTCTTCATAGGCACCCACAGGTAAGCCATGCATTCCCCTGTCATCACTGCAGTCCTTGCTCAAACATCCCTCACCACCTCATCCACTTACATGGCCTAGATTTGTCTTCACCTGGAAACATCCCACATCTAATGAGAATTATCCAAACAGGACCTCCTAGAGTCCTCTCCAAACCTGGCTTGTAGAATAGCATAACGTATTTGAGCACTTGTCTGGGAAAGGGGGGTTTCATGCACATGTTTAGATAACTTGATTATTATATGTGATTGACATTGCTATGATCCATGTGACTTATGATCCCATGGAGGGATTACTTGTTGTTGTTGCAGGGCCACACTCGATGGGCATGTACACATGGGGAGATGATTATTTCAGACCTCCATAGGGCTAAAATCCCACTAGATGGATGTTAAGACCTCGGCCAGGGGTAGAGACAAGTCAAAGTCTTGCACTAGAGAGAGAGGAGGATGTTCCACCAGAGACAGTCTAGCAGGCCTAGACCCAGGGGTCTTTCCCTCCTACTATGATGTTGGCCATGAAAGGTCCATGATGTCACCTCTGTGACCCTTGACGTCACCAATGTTTGATAGACACTTTGGAGGCAGTTATGTGCCAAGTGGCACGTGTGGCTTGATCCAGAGACCTTGGGAGGCCTAACGTTTTTCTCCCCGAGGCCAACGTTTCACTAGAGAGGACGAACGTCACCCTAAAGGGGCATGATGTTACCTATTCTCCTTGATTTAGGGTTTAAATTGTCATTTTTATGTAAAAATTGGATATTACATGTAAACTGGCCATGTCGGCCCTTTTGACCTAATTCTGGTCATTGTAACTGTATAAATAAGGGATTTTCCCTTGCATTATTTTATCATATTTCACTCACACTTAAGTGAGTTCTGAAATTTGTGCCCTAATTAGGGTTTCTTGGCTGAAATTTGGTGTACACTTCTTGAAGGAGGTTATTTTTGGAGTATTTTAGCATTTTTCTTGGTGGAAGTCTTCAACTAGGCTATTTTCTAGATGAATCTTGGTGAATGTAAGTAAATTTTCTGCAATTCTTATTCATTGAATGGTTATGGTTGTATTTATCTTGCATTTATTCTAAGATTATGAAATTGCTAGCTTAAAACCCTAGGAGGTTAAAGCACATGTTATTGTTCTTGCCTTAATAACTTTCCCCTACTAGATTAAGCAACTTTTTCTTCATCTATCCATCATCCATTTCATCTTTGAGCTAAATAAGGAGGAAAATTGTTAGGGCCTAGGGTTACCTACTTCCTAGTGGCCATTTTCCCCCTAAGGTCTATTGATTGAAGCCTTGGGCTACCAAAACTTCAATCATTAACCTTGTTCTATCTATCTATCTTATTATCAATTTGTTCCTTCAAGATTTTCACTGCTAAAAGAGACCCCATTTACCCTAAAAGCATTGATCTAAGCCTTACAATTGAGTGATTGATGAAAGCCACCCTCAAAACTATTATCGTAAGATCTTTACTAACTATTCCTAACCCTAGAATAGACTAATATATTAACATATTTGTTTTTGTTACAAAAGTAAGATACAGCCATCTATTGCAGCATTAAAAGTACCTAAAAGCAATTGTAAAAGTTGATTTATACACTGCCTAAGTTATTTCTGACAAATGTTAGTATTTTGGTGATAATGAGTGATTATTTTGGGTCATTTTGAAGCTCTTTCAAGGCATTTATTGTGAAGCAATCATCTCATAAATATTGTTGTTATAAAATTATTTTTTCTTCATCATATATCAACTATTTCTCTTATTGATAAAGTCCATGGTTTTATGAAGTACTGACAGCAAGTTGTGCTTGCAAAAGATATATTTTATTGTTGTTTTGTTCTGGGCAGGTACATCTGAATACTTCATTACTTCATTGGTTAAAACCATGGGAATTTATGATCAGTGTGACTTGTGAGAGGGGATACTTTCATAGACACTTTAACCTTTGCCTTCTCAAACCCCCAAGTCATTGGGGATATCTCACCTGGGCCATCAACCCTAAATAGAAAGAGGTATCATATTGAGGTGGCAGTGATAGGATAACCTCTTGTTACACTATTTTTCCTTACTTTAACCTTTTTCCTTAGAATAAATACAAATTGAGCGATAACATTTTGGCACCGTTGTCGGGGAACACTGAGTCAATTATCCTCAAAGACGACACTTCTCGGTAAGCCTTTCCTCAAAATAATTTGCTTTACAAAGCTTACATGGCTACTCCACTGAGGGTGATCCCCTCATCCCTTTTATAGTTTCAAGAAGACTATCTAGAAACTCCAAAAACCTTACGGAGGTACACTAGCCCTCCCCAATCCTTTAGAATAAAGCCTCCCCGAAACTCTCCTGTAGTAAAATCACTTTTTGGAGGCAATATTCCCTTAAACATAATGTCTAGCATGGGAACTCAGACCATCATTACAAACCAATCCAATAACCAAAGACAATGGTCATCCAAACTTTTCAAACCGCTAGACATGACAGTTATATCGAGCTACCCTAGGAAAATGCCCCCTAAGTATGAAAAACGGTTTCCCAAATTCACCAGAAATGATGTTGTCAATGTTGAATATCACATGAGTAATTTTTGGGCCTTCTTCCAGCTTCATTCCATTAGTGATGATGTTGAATATTTATCTATGAAATTGTTCTTTGCTACCCTCCATTATGGCGCTAGACGTTGGTACAATGGTCTCCCTGATGCTAGTATTAAAACCATGGATAGGTTAGAGGAAGTATTCCTTAAACGATGGAGTGTCAAGGAAGACCCCAACATGCTGTTGATAAGGTTGAATAACCTCATGAAACAAGAGAATTAAATTGTTAGAGAGTTCCATGAAAAGTTTGAAAACTTGATGCAAAAGATCCCAGTGAGTCATCATCCTTCTGACAGTTTCCTTCTTTTCCTTTATACCAAATCCTTTATAGGTCAGCTAGGGTATCTCCTCAGAGAAAAAAACCATCAAACAATCCAAGAAGCCCAAGAATTAGCTACAAGGATTGAGGACAACCTTTCATCATCTAGAGTTGAGCCTTTCTCAGTTCCAAGAGTCAGAATGGAAACTAAACCTAAGATAGTCCATAATGTTGAACCTACCTTAGACATTAGTGCTAGCTTACCAAAGTTACAACTAACTGTAGATGGCATGGTAAAAACCCAAGAGTTGATGATGAATAGGATTGTCAACCTAGAAAGGACTCATCAAAAATCCCCTAGGGTCCCCTACAAAGGGAAGTTCCAAAAAGGGAACCAAGTTTTCATACCAAATAATGATCAAGAGGTTCCAAATACTTTATCCCTTGCAAACATAGTGTATGAAAACCCTTGGTGCCTACAATGCAGTGAGTCACACCGAGAGCATGAGTGTCCTTTCAACAATGGAAGCCATGACCAAGTGAACATAATGGACCATACCATCAAGGATCCTCAAATTTTCCTTAATATTACTCCCGAGGAACATCAAGAAGGCGTAAAAGAAGAAGCCAGGAGGGCTAGGATGGAGGTGATAAACAACCTTGACCAAGAATCAAGAGAAAATTTGAAGAAACAAGAATTCCAAGTGTATACTAGACAAAAGAGAATGAACCAACCTCTCTCTACTAGTCATGTGGCATCACAAACAAGACCTACACCCATGAGCATACTCCTTCCTAAGAATCCTCCCAAGACTGACAGAGTGGAATTAAATTTTGACTTTGAAGGGGAATTAGCCAAAATGCATGTGACCATCCCCTTGAGAGAAGTCATCAAGGTACCATCTATCAAAGTAAGGTTTGAAAGAAAATTCAGAGGCTCAAATGGACCATGGACCCTCCTATTATACTACAAGATTATCACTTTAGGGTTCAGTATGATGGACATACACCTTTATTCATGACTTTATTGATCAATAACAAATGCCTTAACAATTGTATGCTAGATTCAGTGGCAGGTGCTAACATTATGTCTTTGAAGGTCATGGAACAATTGGGCCTAAAAGTGATACACCCTTACATGAATGTGTGTGGATTTGAGTCCAAATCCATACCCACGCATGGAGTAGTTGAGAACATAGAAGTATTACTTGGAATATACCCCGAGAGAGTGATCCACATGGACATTGTAGTGGTGGATGTCCTAGATGTGTGGGGAATGTTATTTTCCAGAAGGTTTGTTGCAATCTTGGGAGGCACCCTAGAGATGGATCTCACTTATATAAATGTGAATATGAATGATGGAACAATAAGCCACCTTCCGAATGTGACAATGACCAAAATCTATGTGCAAGAAATTTGCGATGACATTGAAGCTAATTAAACACATGAGTTGATCAAAGAGAGTCTTCCTTAATTTTCTCCTAATGACATGCCCTTTGATACAGAAGAAGACTTTGATCAGATAAAATGGCTAAAGAAGGAGGATTATAAGCAACTCTTGAAAAAATATAAAGACAAAGAAGTTGGGGTTGTAAAATTATTAAAGAAAGGATAAGATAACATATTGATATGACCATCCCAAAGAGAAGTTTTCACAGCAGAGTCCCACCCTCCTCCCTCAAGGAAATACACCAGGGTTGTACAAGAAACGACCAAGTTCAAAACCAAGGATTACAAAGAGGGAGACACAGTCTGGATGGGACACAAAGAAGGGAGATCTTATTAATGTCAAGGGAAGTGCACAATTTTGGCTTAGACCCTTCATAGTTGGAAGAAATTCAGTCAATGATTCCTACTATTTGTCTACATTGGAAGGAAGAAGGCGCCAATTACCAGTTAGAGGACACCTCCTCAAACCCCATCAGGGGACAGAGACTTGAATTCAAAGGAAGTATAGGTAAGTAGGTAGGCATTTTCATTCATTGTATATACCATCTACATTTCATGCTAGAATAGTTGTATTTCCATTTGTAAATATGCTTGCTTATTTTCATTTATTGAAACATATATGAGCCAGGAGTGATATCACCACCCCAAATGATTACTAATATTTTTTTGTTGAGATCAAGCAGGTCATAGATCATGCCAGATATGTTGAGGTTCTCATGCACTCTATAGTGAGCACAGATCCCCGATTTGGAGCCATATGTTATCCCTTAGCCTAGGGTTAACTACGGAGATTATGTCTTGAGTCCCACAGGTCCTAGACATGGAGTATCAAGAGCCATATTGACTTGAGCCTAGCCCTAGAGGGTCCATATTTCTTCTTCAGCACCTCCACCTTGTCAGTAACAGCAACATCCATCCCATTAGCCTGGTCCTTCAACAGCAGTGGTTCTTGCTCCATGAGGTAATGAGTTCGGGTATCATGGTATGTGTCACTCTGATTCTCAAAACATTTGAATATGTGCATTTAATTATTTTTACTTTTGACATGTGCTTGGACCTTATACCTTTCCACTTGTCCACACCTAGGGGGAATGACAGGATGCCCTAATAAGTTGGTTCCCATAGGGTCTTATTTTACATTGGGTGGGTTCATGAAAGGTCACCGTCCATTCCCACCATACTTATCACTTTTCATCTTTTTCCCTCTCATCCATCCCATACATTGGTTCGGGCATTGGGTTTTCCAAGCTAGCAAAGGGTTGCACCTTACCTTGTGGGAAGAAGGGGATAAAGGCCCAGAGGGTAAAATTAGCTGGAAAAAGATAAAAGCCAAAAGAAAAAAACCTTCAAATGCTTCGCCCATGGATCCCCAAGAAAGCAATAAAAGGCTTCTCAGCAAGAAATAGAGGGACCCATAAAATAATAAAATCAAGACCTAGTTGGAGGATAGGGGGCTCATCATGAGCCATCCTATTAGGTCCATGGGAATGTAGTGTTATGACACTACCATTCAGCTTATCACCATGCCAGGGTAGTGTATATTGGTGGCGTAGCTAAGAGAAAGGGGGTCTCATCACAAGCCAACCTTCTCATATCTGTGAAATGCTTGTGGGTAACATTGTCACCTCTGTTCACCACACCGGGGTAGTGTCCCCTAACTAGTCTCTTGAAAGAAAAAGAAATAAGATAAAAAGATAAAAGGAATTGAATGGGATTGGAAACATTTGCATCCATGACAAGGTGCAACTCACCCTCTTCAAAGGAACCCACAGGTAAGCCATACATTCCCCCATCATCACTGCACCCATTCCTCAAACATCCCTTACCACCTCATTCACTTACATGGTCTAGATTTGTCTTCACCTGGAAACATCCCACGTCCAATGAAAATTATCCCAATAGGACCTCCTGACGTCCTCTTCAAACCTGGCTTGTAGAATAGCATAGCGTATTTGAGCACTTGTCTGGGAAAGGGGCATTTCATGCACATGTTTAGATAACTTGATTATTATATGTGATTGACATTTCTATTATCCATGTGACTTCTGAGCCCATGGAGGGCATACTTTTTTTTGCAAGGCCACACCCGATGGACAGGTACACATGGGGATATGATTAGTTCGGACCTCCATAGGGCTAAAATCCCACCAGATGGATGTTGAGACCCTAGCCAGCAGCAGAGACAGGTCAAAGGCTTGCACCAGAGAGAGAGGAGGATGTTCCACCAGAGATAGCCTAGAAGGCATGGACCCAGGTGGGTCTTTCCATCCTACTATGATTTTTTCCTTCAAAGGCCCATGACGTCACCAACATTTGTTGGACACTTTGGAGGCATTCATGTGCCAAGTGGCACGTGTGGCTTGATCCAGAGGCCTTGGGAGGCCTAACATTTTGCTCCTAGAGGCCAACGTTTCACTAGAGAGGCCTAACGTCACCCTAAAGTGGCATGACATCACCTATTCTTCTTGATTTAGGGTTTAAATTGTCATTTTTATGTAAAAATTGGATATTACATGTAAATTGGCCATGTTGGCCCTTTTGACCTAATTCTGGTCATCATAACTGTATAAACAAGGGATTTTCCCTTGTATTATTTTATCATCTTTCACTCACACTTAAGTGAGGTCTGAAATTTTTTCCCTAATTAGGGTTTCTTGGTTGAAATTTGGTTCGCACTTCTTGAAGGAGGCTATTTTTGGAGTATTTTAGCATTTTTCTTGGTGGAAGTGTTCAACTAGGATTTTTTCTAGATGATTCTTGGTGAATGTAAGTAAATTTTCTGCAATTCTTCTTCATTGAATGGTTATGGTTGTATTTATCTTGCATTTATTTTAAGATTATGAAATTGCTAGCTTAAAACCCTAGGAGGCTAAAGAACATGTTATTGTTCTTGCCTTAATAACTTTCCCCTACTAGATTATGCTAGAAAACTTATTTTCTTGAATATTTTTTAAGGGCCTTGTCATTGCAACACCCTAGCACCTTTTGCTTCATCTAGCCATCATCTATTTCATATTTGAGCTAAATAAGGAGGAAAACCGCTAGGTCTTAGGGTTACCTACTTCCTAGTGGCCATTTTCCCCCTAAGGTCTAGTGATTGAAGCCTTGGGCTACCAACACTTCAACCATTAACCTTCTTCTCTCTAGCTCTCTTATTATCAATTTGTTCCTTCAATATTGTAGCTGCTAAAAGAGACTCCATTTACCCTAAAAGCAATGATCTAAATCTTACAATTGAGTGATTGATGAAAGCCACCCTCAAAACTATGACCTTAAGCTCTTTACTAACTATTCCTAACCCTAGAATAGACTAGTCTATTAAATTATTTGTTGTTGTTACAAAATTAAGATGCACCCATCTATTACAGCATTAAAAGTACCTAAAATCAATTGTAAAAGTTGATTTATACACTGCCTAAGTTGTTTCTAACAAATGTTAGTATTTTGGTGATAATGAGTGATTATTTTGGGTCATTTTGAAGCTCTTTCAAGGAATTTATTATGAAGCAATCATCTCATAAATATTGTTGCTATAAAAATATTTTTGCTTCATCATATATCAACTATTTCTTTTATTGATAAAGTCCATGGTTTTATGAAGTACTGACAGCAAGTTGTGCTTGCAAAAGACATATTCTCTTGTTGTTTTGTTCTGGGCAAGTACATATCAATACTTCATTACTTCATTGGTTAAAACCCTAGGAATTTCTGATCAGTGTGACTTTTGAGAGGGGATACTTTCATAGACACTTTAACCTTTTCATTCTCAAACCCCCAGGTCATCGGGGACGTCTCCCCTAGGCCATCAAACTTAAATAGAAAGAGGTATCCTATTGAGGTGACACTGACAGGATAACCTCATGTTATGCCAATTTTCCTTCCTTTAAACTTTTCCCTTGGAATAAATACAAATTGAGTGATAACAGACATGACTAGTGTTGTTCCTGAGATTAAACTTAAGGCTCAAAGAGTAATGTCGGGCATGAGGAAAGTTTTAATGAGAATGTTTTTTTAAGATTGTCTTTTCTACCTTTAGTTATAAGAGAAAAGATCCTTAAATGAAATTAACAATATGGCAGCACAGAGGTCATATTTCGTGCATGAGTCACAATTGTAATATCGAATGGTGTGGGGGGGATTTACAAAAGCTGTTAAACAAAGTAAGGCATCAACTGCTGAAGAATCTCACCTTGTTGCAATGGAAGAAAATAGATAGCGCACCCTTGAATAAAGTATAAAGTACAGTAACTCACATAGCTTTGCAGGTCTTGTTTTACTCACAATAAATACAGAGGAAAAACTGCTCACTTAACAAATCACTGATATAATACGATTACAGTAGTTGTGATACTAAATTGCAATCAAACATCTATCAAGGAAATGCATAGAGAAATATTGAAATATGGAAATACAGTAGAAACACATAACCCAAACTGAACCAAAATTTGGAATCACTATCTACACTTGTATTATAACTAAAAGGAGAGTTTTATCTATTACATCCAGCAAGAAGCAGCCCTTAATATATATTGGATCTATGTATTTATACAAAACTGTCACAACTCAAAACGATTGGAATTCTTATAATAAAAATAGCAAATATTTGAAATAATACAACAGTGCATAGAAAATGATGAGCTTTGTTGGCATTCTCTTATATCTTTTCATCCACTGGCATAGACGCTTCTTTTACTCATTTTTTAATTTGGACACCTCTGTCGTCTGGTCTTCTTAATAATTTGGCATGATGTCTTAGTCATTGTATTCATGTTGACATATGTCCCTACATCCACGTTCAATAATGTAATGACATTTTCTTACCCACTCACAACTGTGCTTGTTTTTCCATGCTCGATGCATTGGTTGCATATATCTAAAAATTCTACCACCAACTTTGATGGCTCAATTGTTTCATTCGCCTCAAAAGTGTATAATTTCCTTTCCACTTTTCTTGGATTCTTTTCACTTCTTGGGATAAATCCTGGAACTGTGAACTTGGGTTCACTAGCCATTTTTTTATTTTAAGAAGGTCAATATGGTTAATTTCTTGTATGGCTGCTAGACTTGCCTCTTTGCTCTTTCTAGAATTATGTTGGTTCATTTCAATATCGATCTGCCCCAAGGCCTCTGCAATACTGCTTCCCTCAAAATCAATTAGTTTTTTTTCTAAGGATGATAATGCTTCTTGGCAAGCATCCTTCACCTCCAAGGTTAATCTCTTTCTCTCTATCAAATTCATTTCCCACACCTTCTGGGCCATATCACCTCTTATTTGTTCAGAAGGGGAAAGCCGAGAAAAATTAGGGACATTATCTTTTTGTGCCAATATGATGGCCTCTTGAAACTTAGCTCGGATTGAGAGAGCTTCTCTTTCCTTAATATAGACATCCTTCAGAGCAAGGTCTACTTCCTGGTAGCACTTATGGATGGCATCAACCTTCATAAAAAGATCCTGCTGGGCCATTTCCAGTTTTTCATTTATTTCTAGCGCTTGAGTCTGGAAAGATGAAATATTCATTGATGTACCTTCATTCAGGTCTAATCTGGCTTGCAATTTCCTTATTAACTCATCACGTTGAGTGACCAATTCTTTGTCGGCCTATGAATTTGGATGGAGCTCCTCGAGGTTAGCTTGCAGTTGTTGGATTTGATGCCTGTCATAAGCTTTGATTTGTTCAAAGTCTCGACTCATCTTATTTTTCACAGTCTGTTCCATGCTCATATTTGATCTTGCAACTACCCCACCAATAAGCTTTTAAGTCTTAGCTGCTCTACCAAATTCTCCACAGACCATTGATTTTTTGTGGCGAAGGAACCCAATGAACCTGCAACTTCTTTCACGAATTATGAATCATCGTGATCATTTCCATCATACCCCATATTTTTCCTTTTGGTTAATACCTCGTCCTTCTAATGTGATTCTCTCTTCACAATGGCCCTTCGTTTCTTGCTAAAGAAGACATTCGAAGCAGGCATCTCTTCAGGCAATATTGGGGTGATATCACCTACAAAAATGACTTTGAAACTAGGATTTTTGAAACTGGACTACAGAGGTGTCAATGAAGTAATAGGAGTATTGATCTCCATAGACTGTTGTTGCTTTGTTGTATTGGCAGTAGATGTGGTTGGTGTCGAAGTAGATGCATCATGCCCTTGTTTTAGGAAGGCTTCGAGTTGAGTCGTTCCCTAAGGGCCTAGCGAACTCAATAATGAAGATTCTAATTTATGAGTCAAAAATTCGGGGCTCTTTGGGCTTTCCTCAATATTATGTTTACCAGAAGACCTAGGTTCAAAACCTGGAGGTATAGATTTATGTGTAGGAGGAGCAGCTATCGACTCTCCCTGTAGTACTTTCGGCAAACTATTTCGCCTGTGTCTTTTGAAACTGAGGAAACTACCATGTTGATCTGGGGACAAGGTTTGGAATATGTTCAGTGCCTCCTCATAAGACCTGACTCCCCTGAATATTTCATCATGTGGGGAGTTTTCGTGCACATATCTCTTAATGTTGTATTGGGCCAGGTGGTTTTCCACGATTTTGTGTGGGTTGTGCCTTTTAAATTTGATGTCAACCAATTTGAAATCATCCAAAGTTGCAGCCTCTGCTTTGGAATGAGAAAAGTCTAAAAGTGAAAACATACCAACCAGGATAGGGAAGGTAGGCCATACCTTTTTATGGGCTGCTACAAATTCCTTGTTGATGCCTCTTGTTGTTGTCTGGTAAGCTACCTATCTGCATACCAGCCAGTCTAGTAAAAATCGCGAGAGAGCATGGGGCGGAACTAAGCATCCAAAAAACCTAATATAAGAGAAGTTTTCTTCAATGAACCAATCTACTAGTTGGCCCATATTTCCCATGATCCTGTATGAAATCCGAGGAGGGGGTTGACCATATATGGCTATCTAAATAGGCACTACTACATTGTGGCATATTTCGTAGAAGAAATCTTTGGCCTTTTCCTCACACAGCTTGGAATGGTAAAAGTGGATAGGCTTTGCACTGGTCGGGGTCCAGCTCCAATTCATCAATGGGAAAGGGGTTATGAAGCAGATAGAATCCATGAAATACGCAGACATATAGAAAGGGGTGGGATACCCCTTTGATTTAGCCAATCTGTATTCAGTCATTTCTTTGGACAGATTATCTGACAAAATTTTGGCCCGATTAAAAGTGTATCCCTCAGCCACCTCGTGTATGATCGACACCCATTCCACTGGGAAATGAATAGGACTCTTCTTCCTGAACAGTATATAGAGAATCATGGCTACATAAATCATGTGATTATCCAATGACATTGTGGCATACACGCCATGAGTGTCAGCCCTAAACTTCTTTGGGTGCCCCCACCAGGACTTGATTATATCGGGATAATTCTTGTCATATTGTATGCATTCATGTTGCTCAAACTCCAACATAAATGCATCATTGTAGTTATATTTTGGATCGGGAGATATCTTATACATTGCTTGGAGGTGTTCTGGTAGGAAAGACCCAACAGCAACCTTTTGATAGTTGAAAATGATCTTGATTTGGACGTCGATGTTTTCCAGGGCCCAGTATATCATGTCATTATACGGCATGAGTCTCAGCCGCACAGATATATGTTGTAGCTTTGACTGGGCTATATGTCTAAGTTTATCTTCATGAGTGTCGTCCACTTCATCACCGAAATCTTCTGGGCATTTTATAATCTCATGTTCCAAAATCTCGAACACTTGTGTCCAAGATTTAACAGAGTCTATAGCTCGCGGCGTAGTATCTGACAGAACATCTGCATTCTGATTTGAAACCTCACCAGCCGCATCAGTTTTCTTCGTCATCTTCCATGGTGCCATGATATCAAGAGAACAGAATGAGGTTACCTATTGCAGAGGAATTGCGTGAGCTTCTCAATCAGATAAAACTTACTACTTTGTGGAAGATGAAAATGAAATTAAAAATCGAAGTAGTTTTATTCACATCGGATGCATTGATTCTAGTATAGATTTACTGACGGGCAGTGATGGCAAATTTATTAATCTTTAATGGAAAATTCTACGTGGCGATATGCAATCTACGTTAAAAATCATTACCGTTGACTTGTCATAAATGCCATTAATATTCGGCGGTTGGGAATTTTAGATGAGACAGAGTGAGAATTATCTAAATCCCTAATCTGTGAAGGTTAATCTTTGGATAATTGTTTTTAACACTTTAATTAATCATGTTTAAAAGTGTGTTAATTTTGAGTGTCTCGACAGTTCGGACTTCGAGAAATTTAAAATTATCTCGAGAGAAAACCTCTGAAACCTTAAACTACGATGTGATTAATTATCCGGTAATCAATTTAAGTCTTAATTAATCATATTTAACTCTAAGTGTTTCGGAGATTCGGACTTCGGATATTTTAGGATACGATGAAGGGTAAATGTCCGAACTCTGAAGTGTGAAGTCATTAATCAGCTCTTGACCATGATCAACTTAATTAATTAAAGTTTAATCTTTCGGCACTTTGGTGTTTCGATTGATTTATGAATTAGTTATTTGCTATATTTTTGAAGGGTCATCTCCCGTAGTGACGTGTCATAGATGACGTCATTCTAGATAGATGCGCTTAGGAAGGAGTATAATCATTACAATAAAGACCTCAATAACATAAATAACTTGGAATATACAAATTGGACTGTGAATGGTGTACCTTCACAAGCAACCTTTGTTATTACTGTGAAGTTTCGTGGAAACTTGTCACAAAGAACCTAGCTAGTAGAATAACCACATAAATCTTGTGAGAGAGAGAAGAGAAAGAGAGACAAGCTTGAGATAAAGAATGAAACAAATTGTATTCACTTAACATAATAAATGAATAATACACACACAAAAAATAATCCAATAGAATCAATTCCCCAATCTCATGGAGTACATGCACCATAGAAGTGATCTCAAGGATATTTAGACATTAACTCACTGTAACAAGAGTCAATTGCTAGCTAGTATCAGTTAATTATTTAAGAGGAAGAAATTTAACTAAGTGACAATTTTGGAGACCAAGAATATCCCATTCATGCAAAGGAAGTGCACCCTCATGCCCTAAAATATAGGAAATAGATGCATGAGTGGTCATCCACTAGTCAACTGAGATCAATTGTGGCTGAATTGAAGTCCCAATTGAAGTGAAAATGTACCCTACTATTGAGGACAAGATACGAATTGATCTTACTCAAGCATTTTCAGACTTTACTTGGATAAAGTAAAGTAGACGGGAATATCACCCTATGTTTATAGCTAACAAAATATATATCCTAACTCACAAGTATTAATTACAAGTGCATAGGCTAGTCTTTTATCAACAAAAAGCTTGTTGGAAATTCACTTTTTATGTATTTTTCTGAAAATATCAGTTGTTGAAATAATTGTAAGAACAAAATAAAGACACCAAGATCATAATCAAGATAGATGAGGCATAAAGCAATCCCTTATTTCATTCCAATTCACCAAAGAGTCATTGTCTTTACAAAACTTCACACAGAAATCTTGGACGAAAGTCAAACTTAGAAATCCCCGATGAAACATACAAAAGGACCTCTGACAGAAAACCAAAACTGAACTCTAAAAGTTGGATCAGCTCGCCACAAATTGCTTCCCACTCGACTCTGCACAATAGCCTTTATCAGTCATGAAAGTTAATTCACAAACAGACAAGTCTACACAAACTATCAAAGATAGATCAACACCTCTGAAGAACAAGTGTTTGAATTATTTGATTCAACCCTGAATATTATTGTCTACAATAAGACCTTGCTTTCACAAAAGAGAATTAGGCTATGAAGAATATATGAATGACTGAAAATTGAACTATCTCAACATAAACTCAAAGAAAAAACCTTAGCATGCTTTGTGCTTCTATCCTCCTCTTGTTCCTCCCCTTAGTTCAACTTTTAACAATTTATAATTGGTTAGAGTAGTTAAACTAACTTATTAGTTAAGCTAACATAAGGCCTTAAATAACTTTAGTTAAGGAGGGNGGGGGGGGGGGGGAGAGTAATAATCATAATAGGGTCATAATTAAATAATAACTAATAGGCGGGACCCGCTTGTGACTCCTTTAGTGATAACAATCATCACATCATAACATAACCCATTTGTTAAGAAAACACACCCCTTGTGCCTCCCTTCAAAACATATTTTCCTTTGACAATTTTAGCTCATAAATTTGAATATATTTCAAACTAATACTCCTATATCAAAATAAAACATGTTGTCCAAAACCCATGGAGTCCACTGTCATAAAACAATAAATAACATAAAATTTAAAATCCATATTTTCCAGTCTGTGAAGCAACCCTTCCTTGGTCGTTGTTGTCACCTCCTGATTTCCCTGAAATTGCCTTGAGTTGGGCAAAGCCTTTAGGATTTATCTCACTGATCACATGGGAACAATCATCCCTCAAATGCATTCATGAAGACATGGATTTGTCATAGTCATCAGAGGGTGAGGAAGGGGCAGCAACATCTTTTCCTTTATCAGATGCATGGTGGGCTTCAGTCTTCAATCTCTTGTTGGCAAGGGAGGATTGCACTAGCGAGTGGTTAGGGGCAGCTTGGGAAATGGGGTTCAAAGGTGGGGGAGTAGGCAAGGTTAATTTTGGCCAGCCACGGTGTTGGGAGACTGTTGGGTGAACAATCTCCTGCCACCCATCGTTTTTTGGGACTTCAGGTTGTAAAGAGACATGAGGAGGCATAGATATACCGAGGGATTCAGGGGCATGGAAGGGAGGCCTTTCAGGCCTCGGCTGGACTATTCCTTGTCCAATCCAATTAAAGAACCCATCATGGAACAATTGGCCAACCTCTTCAAAATCAACATCAAAATGTATTGAGAACCTAGGCCTCCTTGGTCCTCAGTTCCAGTTACCTCTACCTTTGTTTCCTCGGCCATGGCTTCCCCAACTGAAAAAACTCATCTTGCATATGTTAACAATTAGAAAATAGTATTTTAAATAACCATGCATGACAACTCCTTAAAAATATGAAATAGATTTGGATCAAAATGTATCAGGCTCATGCAATAAAATCCATACAAATTGGTCTAATGTTAATCAATGAGCAGGGGGGTGGAAAAAATGTCTAGGGATACATTAGGGGTTTGTAATTAGCAAAAATATGATATAATGAAAGGGAAGATATATGGTCTCTTCTCAATGATAACAACAATCAACTGTAAGCAAACCAATAAACCTCACTGCAATCCACACATAATTATGCCACTTCTATCCAATCTAACACAGAAATTTTCTTAGTTGTGATCAATATCAGAACAGGGGGTGAATAAAATGAATATGGGATATGTGAGGTGGTTTTAATTAGCGGAAAATGAGATAATGAGAGGGGGGAAAAAATGTTTATTGTTCAATATATTAATCAAGCAATCCATAACATCAACCAACAATCAGATAATTGAGTAATAATTCCTATGTATTTAACTAGTTCTCTGTCCAATAATAAAATATCCAACATAGTGTCATTATTAAAGGTAAGTATTTCAAACAATTTGTAAGATGTTATGTCCCCTTTGTTTGCTCATTATGCATGTTATAACAGTCAACAACAACACTCATTCCAAATCTGTAATCATTAACATCCACCACTACCACACATTTCTCCAAACTATATTTAAAAGTCATATTTCCAAAATAGTAATGAAGTCACTATTTTTGCAATAGAGCCAATCAAGGTCTGTAATGATATTCGTTCCCATATATATATGTAAAAAATAATCGAGATAATCAAAACCTCACATGCCACGACTAAAATGATAATTGACTATACAACCAAATAGCCACCATTTAGACACATGCTATGTAGGAGTAAATTGCCAAGGCAACATAACCATGCCACTGTAAAACAAAATAACTCAATGTGACTAAAAAACCAAACCAAATAACTAGCACGCCTGTCATCAACAGTGGTCAATTTGAAATCAATAACACGCTTAAAACTTAGTGGATATCACTTAGCATGAAAACAAGTCATCCATACTACACACACTGTGCAACTAAGAAAACTTCATGGTGCAACAATCCCACTAATCACACAGCAACATATGACTACGATATAACTCAATAAATCGTGTCGAGCTATTGATTTAGCCAATCGTGATTGACCAACCTGTGTGCACGCGGGTTTATTCAACCAACAATAGAAGATGCAATAGATATACCCAGTCCAATAATTTACTTTGCAAAACACCCTATACAGAGCGCGACCTGTGTGAACAACGCCAATATTCGTAACCAATGCCAACCATCAACTGAAACATCAAAAGTGTGAATATTAGTGACCGTATATCAACTAACAAATGCCATTGTGGTAGAGGAACAACCAACCGAACAAGCCATGGAAGCTATGCATAACCAGGCATCCAATCGACATGGGGTAAAGGCCCTTCCATTAAAATCGTTGAGTTACTTAGCATAAGGCGGGTGACTGTGACCTTAAAAATAAAATAGCAATGTAAGGTTTATGCTAATATCATAGAGGCAGTGACAGGAATCCATACCAACATGATGGCTATACGACCCACGGGTGAGCCCGTACTCAAGGTAATAGACCACAATAACTGGAAACCACTTGACAGGCGCGACAGTTTCCCTATGCAACCCCAGTCTGGAGGGTTAAGGGTTTGCACAGTAGCCTTCACAAAAGGAATGAAACTAAATTCATTGAGACTTCAATTCTGAAGGTGTACGCACAAGGGGTTGTGGTGTGTGTGGACGGGAGACATTCCCTTGGCAAGGCCGAAACAAGAAAATTGAACTCTTAATTAAACCCAATAACCGTGAAGACAATCATCCAGCCAAAAACCCTTCAACCAACATGCAGTGGAAATAAGGAACTATCACCAAGGAAGACTAACAATCCAACGAATTTAACTGATAAAATTCAAACCATCTATTTTCCATTTAAATCCAAAATTCCACACAGCTGCAGCACTCACGACAAACACAAACCCACACAACTGAGCCGAAATCATTTCATAACTAGAGTGAAGTCAAGAATGGACAAAAGAGACATACTTGTTAATCAAAATACTTAATACGAGGGGTGGTCAAGCGGTTTCACCCTACTAAAAATCTGGAGCATGAACACAATAGCAAGATCAGACAATAGTCTGACTAGGGTGGCGGCCAACAGGAAGGGTAAAGGTGATGTGCAGTAAATGTATTTTGCCTCCACCCTCATCTCATTTACTCCACAGTACATGCCAACGAACCTTCCATTAACACAATTAATCAACTAGTGCATCGATAGTATCAACACATTTAAACCATAGAATAATCCAAGTCCACATAATAATTCAACCATTTGCAATCACCTTGCCAAATGTGCCACCTATGTTTACATTTCCGATATAACTCAAATAAATCGCTTGACCACTACACAATCTAAATGATCATGTATAGAATCAACACCAAATAGCATGATCAACATCAACCTGAAACATAGCATAATCACCATAAAAAATGCAAGCCATCACTTCCATGAGCCACCAACGTTATAACATATGTATATCAGTTATCGATTCCATTAAGCAATGCATAACCAATGCATTATCACCTTGCCAAATGCGCCACCAAAATCTCCACCATGTGCATATAAAATGTAACTTAACAATATTTCATAGTCATTTATTTGTTAGCTAGGACTTAACCACTATCAATGAGTATTTATATGCATATAGTATCGTAAATCTAGGTCTCTTTTGGAGTAGATATAGTATTTTTCTTTTCCTCAAAATGCCTTTCTGTAATTTTCACTAAATTTTTGTTGTACAGGTGCGAGAAGAACAAATAGCATAAATGAATAGCAGTTTGTAGTATCATGAAGGAACAACATCTCAAAACTTAACTGATATCAACGACAACCATATTCTCATCAACCATGTAAAACTTTGTAGTACATCATCATAACATTGAAAATGAACAAACTTGATATTCAAAAGTTCAAGGGGGTCCCACCTACTAGCATTATTTAGTCTTATACAATAATAGGCCTAGCAACACTTTGCAGGCGAAATTACGTTGACGTTTTCAATCGTCAACACCTACCTTTTAGGAAGCACCCTAATTTTTAGGAAATCAACTAAAAATAGGATACCCTGTCAATGACTAGAAATCCCTAAAAAATAGGAAAAATAATTACTAGGTGAGTGTGTAAGTGTGTAATATCTCCTACACTAGAGATAAATTAGAGATCAAAAGGGGGAAGGCCACTAGGAAATCTAAGTTAGAAATTATGAATATTATGAATGAAGAATCAAGAGAGAAGTCTAGATCTTCCAATAAAAACACTAACCCTATTGTGTCAACATTCCACAAAGATGATAATGAACGGGATTCAAGCATTGTCAAACCCAATGTCCATGTACCTTGTCAAAGGCCTAAGGTTGAGGAATCCTTTAATCTCCAAGATGAGCCTAAATATCCCCTGTCATCCTACATGCTATAAATAATGATACTTAGAAGAATGGAGGGCATGCACCTTTCTTCATTACAATGGTTATAAATGATCTCCTCCTTCACAATTGCATACTTTCTTTGGATGCCTCTACTATTGTCATGGCCTTAAAGGTTATGAATCAACTCGGCCTAAATATTACAAGGCCCTATAGAAATGTATGAGGAATTGACTCAAGGGAAGTTTATATTTGTGGGCCCATGAAGGACCTTAAGGTTAGCTTAGCCACTTACCTAGATATATCCCTTCTTATGGATTTTATAGTGATTGATGTGCTTGATTCTTGGGAAATGTTATTGTATAGAAAGTGGGATGCAACCTTGGTGGGCAGTATCCAAATGGATTTGTCCTATGCTACTATCCCACACCCTGGAGGATATTGTTTCACCATCTATAGAGAACCTAGTTTAATGTACCAAGTCGAGGGTCCCCAAAGTCCTACGAATGAGATAATGTATTTATATGACATGATGGGTAAATTTTGCACCATTAATCCTATAACTCAAGAAGAAGAATGTCAAAGTGCTAGTTATATTTGGACTTTAGAATTTGATTGTTCTCACTCTAGCTCAGGATCTAGTGTTGGAATTATTCTTATAGTTCCTTTACATGAAGCCACATTTTTCTCCTATAGACTTGAATTTGATTGCACTAACAAAACCATAAATATGAAGCCCTGATTATAGGATTGGATTTATCCATTGACATAAAAATTAAGTGTCTAAGAGTCATAGGTGATTCTGACTTGATTATCTCCCAAATAAAGAAGAAATTTGTTGTTAAAAATGAAAAGTTAAGAAGATATAGGAATTTTGTTTGGGATACCATAGAAATTTTTTATGTCTTTTCAATTAAAGTTGTCCCAATATAAAATAATCATATTGTCAATGATTTAGATGTCTCTATAGCCACATTACAACCTTGCGAAGAAATTCTTCGTGACTTGTGTAAAATGGAAGTTGTCTTTAGACCATCTATTCCCGATAACCTTCAACCTTGAGAATTTTTCATTGATGATGCCCAAATCCTTAGTTTCATGCAAAGTAGAAAGGATTTTTCAAATAGTCAAGTTAATTTCCAAGCTGAATCTATGAACTTAAAACTTGAATACTTGCCAAATGACACTCTTCCAAGTGGAGTTGTTCCTTTAGAAAGGATGTTTTATAGACATGATATGTATAAAGGGAAACATATAATTAATCAATTTGATGAGGCCTTTGAATTTAACTAGGGTTTAAAGAATGATCCAAGAATGATCAATATAGGAAAGGGAAGCAATCATGTTGAAAGGGAGAGCATAATAAACCTTATCTGCGAATATAAGGATGTATTTTCTTGGATTTATGATGATTTAAAGTCCTATAAGGCGGATATTATCCAACAAGCCATTCCTCTCAAGGAGGGATCCAAACCTTGTATACAAAAGTTAAGACATATTAAACCTAAGTTGGCTCCCCAAATCCAAAAAGAACTCCAAAAAATGGTTGATGCCAAGATCATGGTGTTATAATTTTATAAGTTACATTTATCTTCTTTAACATTCATTAATAATTGCATGTCATAGGATCAATGAAAGATAAACAATCATAGAACACAAGATATATCCTGGGAAACCCTCGTGGGGGAGAAAACCCAACAACTAATTCTTAAGTATAGATTCCTTCAACCAGTAAAATGTCACGTTATAGCTCTCCACAAATAGACCAAGACCAAGATACCAAATACCAAGAAACCAAGACCTCATTTTCTAGAAATTTTTCTATGCTCCAAATACACAAGATAACGTGAGTTGTTTGTATACAAATGAGAGGAACTTGACCTCTATTTATACACATAACTTGACTCCCGAAAAGATGCAACCCTAAGAGGGGCCATTTTGACTTTTACAATAAGGATAAAAATAAAATAATAATTTCTTTTGAACCAATTTATACAATAAGATTACAATAAACTTCTCTAGGTTTGACCAATACAAATACAAAAGAATATCTCCAGTAGTTACCTAAAAATATCAACAGACCCTCTTAACTAGGAAGGTATTCTTTTTTTCCACACGAGCTCATGACCATTAACTATTGAACATATGAATCTATACATCATCGGATATCCATAGGACAACATGACTTCATAGCCAATGCATCCAAGACCTATGGGTAGCTATCAAATAGCTTCAACATGTCACCATGACATCCACTACCCCGAAATGCATATGTACCTCATCATGTGCACCCCTGTGACTTCACAGCCAATGCATCCAACGCCTGTGGGTAGCTCTTAAATAGCTACAAAATGTCCCTAGGACATCCACTACCCTGCAATGAATATGTACCTCGCCACTCCCTCTAAAGAGGGACCACACCAATATTGTCCCTGAAGTGCTCGAACTTCATCCTCGACAGTGGCTTGGTCAACACATATGAAACCTACTCCTCGGTAGTCACGTATTGGAGCCTTACTGCTCCCCTCTACACCATATCCCTGATATAGTGATATTTTATCTCGATATTCTTCGAACTTTCATGGAACACCAGATTCTCTGACAACTTCATGCAACTCTGGTTATCACACCAAATGCAGGTCGCCTCCAGTTTGAGACCAAATAACCCAAACAACAGCGTGCGAAGCCACGCTACTTCTCTACATGTTGCACATGATGCCACATATTTAGCCTTAGTCGTACTGAGTGCTTCACATGACTGCTTCTTGTTGCTCCACGAAACCATATTGGAGCCTAGACTCAAGCAATATTTCAAAGTACTCTTCCAATCAAGAATACTTCCGACCCAATCTGAATCTGAATATCCATATAACCTGAAATCATGTTTTGTCACATACTTGATACCATAATCCAATGTACCCTTAAGGTACCTTATCACATGTTTTGTTAGGAACAAATAAACCTTCCTAGGTTGCTCCATATACTGACTCAGGGTGTTCATAGAAAAACATATATTTGGTCTCGTGTTTGTCAAGTATGTCAACAAACCCACCATCTTCCTGTATAAAGTAACATCTACAATCTTTGAATTCGTATCCTGCAACAACTTCATATTTGATACCATAGGTGTAGAAATTTCCTTGCAATCCAACATCCCGAACCTCTTTAATATTTCCACCGCATACTTCCCTTGATTAAGAATGATATCATCATGTCTCTTCCATATCTTGAGACCCAAAAAGTAATGTATCATCCCTAGATATTTCATCTCAAACTCAACAGCCAATTTTCTCTTACACTCTGAGATGAGCTTTTCCACACCTGTTAGAAACATGTCATCCACATACAGTAGTCGTATTACCGGACCATCATCCAAAACCTTAAAGTAAAGGTTAGGACCTTCATTTCTCTTTGTAAATCCTAAGCTCGTTAGAAAACTACCGATCATGCCATACCATGCTTTGGTTTCTTGCTTTAATCCATATAAATCCTTCTTCAATCTGCACACATCAGTCTCCCTGTCATGTACCTCAAACCCTTGTGGCTACTCCACATATCCTTACTCTTTTCTTTCACCACTCAAGAAGGTTTTCTTCACATCTATATGATGCACCTTCCATTTCATTACTATGGCCAATGAAAGTATAATCTTGATCGAGGTATATATTGCCACGGGAGAAAATGTATCCTCATATTCAATGCCCTCCTTTTGATAGAATTCTCGACCCAAAAATATAGCCTTATACTTTTCAATACTATCATCGTCTTCATATTTTGTTTTGTAGATCAATTTTGAACTTACTACTGATTTCCCCTTCAGTCTGGGGACCACATCCCATAAATAATTATTTACTATGGACTAATATTCCTCCCCCATGGCATCCTTCTATACCCTCATTTTTGTAGCCACTTCATAACTGGATGTTTCTGCATCCATGATATCACACAAACATGCCACATAGTTGGAATATGATTTGAGCTTCTTACTTTACCTAAGATATTTTTGTGGGGAACTGGCGCAGACCTATCAGCCCTTGGGACCGAGATCCTCTCACAGGATCGTTCTCTATCTATTTTAGCCGAAGCGGCTCCTTTCGATTCCTCGCTGGAATCTACAATTTATCGATCCACAGTTCCTTTTTCGCAGCTCGCAATCTCGCGAGTTCGCAAGTCGTGACTCCCAACTCTTCCTCTCCAATATCGCAATAACCAAGATCGCGAAATGGGTATAGCTCTTCTTTCGTCGATGCCCTCTACGTGTGACCACTGGCTAAGCTTCACACAAGCTCCTCTCGCTACTTGGCACTTCGCATGTTTCAACGTCGAGCCCTCATGCTCTTACTTCACGAATTCCCAATATGCGAGAGTCAATGAAGTATTGACCCCTTCCACTAGGTGACGTGTGTCCACCTGTCTATTTCCCGGGCCCACTTTGTGGTTCTTCCATGTGTCCCTCGTGCCCGGCTTTCGGCACTTCGCGAATTTCGATGTCGAAAACAACTCCTTTCAACCTTCAAACCCTAAATGCGCGAAATGTGATGGGGTTCCTGATCCAATGGTCTTCCCGTAACCTGGAAATGACGGTTATCCTCACTCCTCGCGATTTCACAACTTCGCGACTTGGAGCACCCAACTCTTGGGCTCTCACCCTACGAACCTCCAAGTTCGTGAGATCCCTAGATCTCTGCCACTTGTCCTACTCTGATCGACGGTTGTGATTCTCTCACAACTTCGCTACTCATGAAGTCGAAGGACTTCCTTCTCTGAACCCCGATGTCTGAATCCCCGATAGAGAGGATCTCGTGACACGTTTCCTCCTTCCAGCGAATGGATCAAATTCTTTCGCGGTTTCATGACTTCAGGATTCTCGGGACAAAAGTCTTGACCTCTTATCCTCCAATATGCCGAAATGGCGAAATTCTGACACGTTGTCAATGCGGGTCCCACGATGGAACTTCCCGCCTTTTTGGAGTTCTTGGACTTTGCGACTTCGCGAATCCTGATGCTAATCCTTCAGCTCTTCAACCCACGAAACCCTGAAATACCGAGTTTCGATGTACTTCACCAATAACTGGCCCACACAAACCCTTTCGCCCCTTCGGGACTTCGCCTTTCGCAACCTCACGAATATTGAGGCAAGGCTTTCAATTCTCCAACTCCCGAAACCCCGAAATGAGATTTCGTGAGTGATCCAACGGCCCCTATTGGTTCAAATCCTACGGCCCAATTTCTCCTGAACTTGCACTTAGAAAAACACTCACCGTAACCTTCTTGCTCCTCTGCAAGATCTGATGGCTTCCGGGACTTCATGAATCCTCCACAGAGAATTCCGACCGTCCAATGCCTCCTTAACAACTACTGCGAAATGAACAAGTACGCCTTCACGAAACTTATCCACCAACAAACAATGTCGTTGTGCCTCCTTCTGACACTTCAAAGCACTAGCCCTCTTGAGATTTTCTTCGACAGCTTCGAAGCTCCTATCCCTCCTAAGATTGATTGAAAAATCCTCAAGTCCTTTGGGAAAAATTCCTGCGTGCACTCCTTGCGGAAATTCTTCAAATACTTCCACGTATTTGAACCTCTTTGACTCTGTGCACTCCCTGCGACAGCAGTCTTTTCAACAACTCCCTCAAGTTGCAAACTCTGAGACTCTACTCAGCCAGCGCACACTTTTCACGACTCCTGTGCTTAACTTGCACTTTTGCGAGAATGAGAACAATGCTATCCCTCCTGAGCTTTCAAAGACGAACTATGACTTCTGTCAACGCACACCTTGCGGACAATTTCACTGCACTCCTTGCAAGAAAACTCTTGCTCAGACAGAGAAACAATTGAAACTCATTCCTTACTCTCCCTCTCTTCAGATTTCAGACATTATATACGAAATCAAACATTCACGCATCAAAGAAAATGCATAACAGAGTAACCAAGCACATATCAATCAGCATGTATAAACACAGAAAGCAATTGAACACCATGAGTCTGAACTAAAGATCTTTGTATTAATCCAGAACTTTTGTACATGGGGTTCTTCTACATAGCTCTCTGCTTCTTCTTCTCTATGCTCTCTCGATTGATAATGCTGCTAATGTTACAATGATACAAGTGAGGGTGTCTATATCCGTTTCCCTCCGGCTCCTAAAACTGTCTAATCTAAGAATTCAAAGCTACCTACTTACATTTACTAGCATAAATGCCTCTTAGTCCTTCAGACGAAAGCGGGACGCTCAAGGTCTGATTACAATCTACAAGTATGCTCTTTCTTAACTATTACATTTAATTTTTGCACATCCAACTTCAAAACATTTCAAACAATTTATCATGTGCCAAAATGCGTTGGCGCTTGCCCCCACGCTCGCTTGTTGTTGATGATGCTCCTGCATCAGGAACCATATCTTTCTGCATATCTGATGAGTTCATGTGCCCAAGCTGGTATTCTCTTGTGAGAAGGAATATAGGTTGGCATCTGAGGTTCTTCCATCTCATTATCCTCATGAATGACTTCCTCTGGTTCAACTGCTTTTTCCTATGGAACTCTAGTAAATTCATTCTCCTCCTCATGAACCTCTTTTGCACAGTCATGTTTTGATTTGTTGAAAGTTTCACTCTCATCGAAGGTGACATATATGCTAATATCAACTTTATGGTGACCGAGAACATATATCCTTTATGCCTTCAATGTGTCACTATAACCAAAAAATATTCCATTATTTCCGGATGGATCCAATTTTGTCCTCTTTTCCTTAAGGATATGCAAAAATATGGGGCAACCAAATATCCTTAGATGGCTGACTTATGGCTTCTCTCTTGAAAACATCTCATCTGGTGTCTTGTTTTCAAGTAACTTGTGGGGACTTATGTTTTGCACATACACTGCAGTCTTTGTTGCTTATGCCCATAGATGCATAGGTAGATCTTGATCATGGATCATAGCCTTCATTTATTCCATGATCGCATGTTTCTTCCTTTCTGCTACTCCACTTTGTGGAGGATTGTAGGGAGTATAAAGCTCCATATTAATCCCAACTTCCTTGCAATATTCTTTGAATTCCTCTGAAGTGATTTCTCCTCCATTATCTGATCACAAGGTCTTTATCTTCGGCTATGTCATGTTTTCTACCAGTGCCTTAAATTCTTTGAATTTTCCAAAAACTTCATTATTTTCCTTCAAAAAATAGATCCAAGTTTTACGTGAGTAATCATCAATAAAATACACATAATATTCATACCCACTTAGTGAAGTTGTTGACATCTATCCACACACATCCGATTTCACGATGTCCAATACTCTTTTGGATTTTCTATCGTTGTTGGGAAAGGAGTGCTTCAAGTTCTTTCCTTGTGTGAAACCTTTGCACACGTCATCTGGTTTTTCTTGGATCTCTGGTAGTCTCGTAACCATATTGCTCACTCAGTAGGGCCCTGTAATTTAGGTGAGAAAATATACTATACCATAATTCATTGGGATTCACAGTGTCTTGAATTAATGTTGAATCTAATTTCCCTTTCAATTTGTAGAGTCCTTCCTCTTGAACTCCAATCACCACAGCATCATCAAAATTATTCCCTCTGGGCCACATAAGAACTTGTCCATCAACAAATGAAAATTTATAACCCTTCTCATCCAATGTTGAAATCGAGAGAAGGTTCTTCTTCAATCCAGGAACATAGATAACTTCCTTCATCTTCATTGGCTTTCCTGAGTCTAACTTGTAGGAGGCTTCTCCTACTCCTTTGATCAGATACTGATAGTCATCTCCCAATTTCACCTTGTGCGGTGAATCCTTATGAGTAAGGTTAGACAAGGAGTCCTTATAACCTGTCATGTGCTTGGAAGCACCATTCTCCACCAATCAAATTTCACTTCCATGAGTGACAGTTCATGTAAGGGATGAGAGAAGAACATACTCCTCATCACTTGATTCATCTTCCTTTGTAACATTTTTGGGTGGCTCATCATCTTCAACTGTATGAACATGATGCCTTTTACCTCCTTTCTTTTCCCTTGGTCTTTTAATGAGGCAACACTTCCTAGCAATGTGTCCCATTTTTTTACAACAGAAACATCTGATATTTGGGTTATTTCTTCGGCCCTTTTGAAACTTCTTGGGTGAGGAGGGTTCTTTATTTATCTTTATTTTCCTGGTGTGGTTGGCTAGGGATTGATCATCATATGTCATCTTCTCTTCTCTTTTTGTTTTCCTTGTTTCTTCTTGGTTTCAATCTTCCCATAGCCTACTGAACTTGGGTAGCTCCTTCTTGATAATATCCCTTGAATAAATGCATCCCATGACCTTGGGAGTCCATTCAAGGTGATTGTTAGTGCTAGAAGTTTCCCCTAGACTGCTATAGGGTCAAGCCTAGCACATCTTCAGTTATTGCAATGATTTTATAAATAAGAATGTGTTTGGGTTTTGAAATAAGGTGGATGAGGTAGATGATAAGAGAAAGAATAAGAGAAACAAGCTAAATGCAGATCAGTTAAAACACCATTGGGCATGGAGTCAAGTAAACATCATGTTAGATTGAAGGCCAGTGAGTTGCATATCAGAAAAAATACTTATATGATGGTGGATGGAAGAATGGAGAATGTGACAAATAGTAGAACATCCACCAAATAGAGATTCTCTCTATCAAAAGGATGCATCGGTACTTGAAACAAAACACACTGATAATAGGAAATCACGGAAAAATCTTTACCACTCGGGAATCTATCATCCATGAGAAGCCATTGATTCTCAATGTCTGCATTTCTTTCAAGTAAGACTAAGACAGAATGTAAAACAGGAAGAGATCACAATCTGTTAAAACAATACACCTGGATGTTCAATGTCAGAAATGAAAACTTAAATAATTGCCCATAGGTTTACAATCTTTCCTACACGGGCCTCTACCCAAATTCCCCTCTCGGGTCTCTCCTCCCCCTATTACCTTCCAAATGATAACTTAAATAACAAAGTAAAATAAACAAACTCTTGCTATATCTCAAGAAACAATCATAACCATAAACTAAAAATAATCTATGGTCTTTCAATAAATCGGAGACAACTGCAGGTGAATGCCTTGGAATTGTGATCTGGAGCCATCTGCTACTGCCTGAGAATCTTGAACAAATATTTTATGGCTTCCATCAAGAACTGCTCTGTCATCCAAATGTGTGATTTGATGGACATCGTCTGCCAATCCCTTCGAATCTGGAAGTATTAATGAGATCCTTTGGAATGCCCTGCCTCTAATCACATTTGACTCGTATTTAGTTACAACTTATTTACTCTGATTACCCATGAATTTTGGAAGGAACTCCTCAAAATCTGCAAGGAAAACTTTGACAACTAAAAATAGGAGATTGAAGATTTAATGCTAACTGCAAGTTGAATTTCCTCCATAAATCTTGATACTTTGCCCTTCAAACAATGCATTGGAAGTGGCTTTCAGGTATACTATGTCCTTTATAAGATAAATCAATAATAGCTTTCTTCATTGACTTTCCTCTCTCAGATATTCTCTTGGAATACATTTCATGGTCTTCTTTGGTTCCTTTGATCCAAGATCAGAATAATTTGCAACCAAACATTCCTTCAAATTTTTCACTGGCCTTAAAGTTGATAATGGCAACCTTTTGGCTCTTCTATCTATGACTTATTTTTCAAGAAAATACAATACATGCTCTTGTTCACTTAGCAATCACTTAGAAATCGATGCCTCTCGAATTAGTTGATAGCGCCTATTTAGTCCTGCATTGCCAGTTGTATTCTTTGTATGCCCTCTAGACTTACCATTACTGTGCAACTGGATTTTCTGGGGTGCAACTCCATGCATAGTTTCGTCTAACAGAGAAAGGAGGGGGGACTCTAGTTCATCGAGTTCATCATCACTAGTGCACCCTTTCCTCAGTACATTTGATGCACTTCTTCCAAGGTGGATATGGCTGCTTATACATTCAATCTTCTCTTTAACA
>ML781478.1:484733-525105 GCA_009831015.1 Picea engelmannii | reverse complement strand
TCTTGAGGTTCGAATTCGCCTTGGGGTTCGCCTTGGGGTTCGAATTTGAGGTTCGTCGAACCTGAACGAACTTAATTTTTTTGATGGGGTTCGCCGAATTTCGAACCTCAAGCTTGAGGTTCGGCGAACCCTGTGACTTAGGTGGAGAGTACTGAATGGAAGGAGCATACAATAGAGAATTGTAGGTTGAATCTTCCTCGCCCTGCAAACACTTCTCCAAGGGTATCTCGACATTCAATGTTTCCATGACTCTGTTCTAGTTGACTTGTCCATAAGCATATCATTAGGAAGCATCAATAAATCACTGGTTGTATTGAGAAGAGGGAAGAAACTGAATGTTGTTTCCACATCCTCATTATTATCCTCCTGAGGGTCACCACCTACTCGAGGAGAATCTTCTACATTAATACCGACCAGGTCTGTCAACCATCTAGACCAGTTTCCAACTGCATTTTTTAACTGTGCACCAGCACCAAAGCTCAGGTTGCCAGCAGGTATTGGAAGAACACTTGGATCACTTATTGGATCTGATATGGGATTAGTTGGCATCTCTTCTTCTGATTGGCGTAGTATAGCATTGAACATAGCAACATCTAATCTGGTTACACACTGTTCCATAACCTTTTTTATTCATCATAGATAGCACTAAGATATCCAACTAAAATTGCAAATGGAAGCTTAGCATTGACACTTGGTCACAGGTTCAAGAGCACCAGATGTTTGGCATCTTCGGGCTTCCATCAATGCTTGTCTGAGTACTCACGGGCACTAGGTGATGAATATTATGATCTCGGTCATGATATTGGGATTTGGATTTACCAATGATTCTTAACAAAGACCAGAATGCCTCCCATTCTTAATCTGCAAAGCGCCCACTGTCAATGAAAACTGCAGCCACTATGAATTCTTCTATGTCCGCCCAAGGTTTTGAAGGCTTGAAATCCCACAAATGGAGGGATTTGATTCGTCTTCTATTAACGAAATCGTGAATAAGAAGTTGAAGATCGAATTGATGATTCATGGTATACATTCCCTGGTAGTAATGCTTGGATCTATGCATGAAATCAAACATCCTGCACCTGGCGTTGAGACTTCAAATAGGAAGATTTTTTATGACAACAGTTGTAAGGAAACGGATTCCATAAACACCTGCAAACTCTGCAAGAAACTAGATTCTCTAAATCAACATCTGCACCTTTTCTTCCACCTGCAATCTCGGCATGATACACTTGTCTGTGTTTTATTATATTCACTCAAAAACATAATCCCAATGCATTGGGATCTCAGAACTATCAGCCTTTATATCTATCGATGTTCTCAAAGCATTTCAATGAGGCATGTGGAGTGAGGTCTTAGCGCTTGGCTTGTTTGGCTTATGTGTTGACCTGTGGCTAACCCTTGTTGTGTTTGATGGCAGGTGTTGGAGATTGGCTCCCAACCAATAATGTTTTGCTAAAATAATCATTAAGAATGCAAAATAAAACCGAGAGCATAAAACTTGACCATATAAACCAAAATTGGTGTTATAATACCATTTTATTTTGCCAGAAAACTGCCTTTTAATCCACAGCAATGATCCTTACTTAATATTAGCTTTAAACACATTTTAAAAGACCAAATTATCTCGATGAAGTGGAATCAAGGCATTATAATACTGTAAAGGCATATGGAACAAGGACTTCCACCCTTCCTATACCTCCCTCCAATGAGGTAAGTTAAAAGCTCAACACTATTTCTGGCATATGAAATACCGGTGCTCAGGAACAACACTTCTCGGTGCTACGGGAATAACCTCATTCCTGCAACAAGGAGAAAATTGAAAATGTTAGTATCTAGATACTCACAGTGATCATAACCATTTCTTATCCATTCACTATATCACCAATGGCTGCTATTTGCTCCTTAATCTGGTTCACTCTTGAGAAGTAAGAGTGGATGGTTTTTGAATTCTACATCCTCACGTTCTTTAATAAAGTTCTCAAGGTCATTCTTCAGTTGATGTTGTTTCCTTCAAACAGTTGGGTTAAGGCATCCATAATTTCTTTTGGAGTGGATAATGAAGATATGTGATGAATAAGATAGTCCTTAATCGAGTCTGCAATAATCCTCTTTGCTTTGATGATATCCTTCTTGTGCTTTGGTTTAGTCGCATCTCCCTCTGGTTCTGAAAAAATTTCTTTAGTGAACTTATTTAGATCATGTTCTTCTAGGAGGATGGATACTTTTTACCTCTAGGCTCTGAAGTTGTCATCTCCCTCTAGCTTCTCATCAATATTTGTTTTGGTAGTCATCTTACCCCTAAATCACAAATTCTAGATTCTGAAGATCTGATCTAGGGAAAAGATGCGCTCCACTAGGGCATACTTGTTGGTGGTATTGTCTTTTCCAGAAGCTACTCCTATCAAGAAAAATGACTATTTTTGTCTTCTAGATCTGCGAATTGTCTTCTATTCAGGCATGCTTTGATACCATGTTATAATTTATAAGTTATAATTATATTATTTAACATTCATTAACAATTGCATGTAATAGGATAACTGAAATATAAACAATCACAGAACACAAGATATATCCTGGGAAACCCTCGCGGGGGAGAAAACCCATAAACCAATTCTTCAGTATAGGTTCCTTTAACCAATACAATGTCACGTTATAGCTCTCCAAAAATAGACCAAGACCAAGATACCAAAGACCAAGAAACCAAGACCTCATGTGCTAGACCTCCTTTTCTATGCTCCAAATACACAAGAGAAGGAGATTTGTGTGTGTATACAAATGAGAGGAAATCGACCTCTATTTATATACATAACTTGACTCCCGAAAAGGCGCAACCCTAAGAGGGGTCGTTTTGACTTTTACAATAAGGATAAAAATAAATTAATAATTTATTTTGAGTTGATTTATACAATAAGATTACAATAACCTTCTCGAGGTTTGACCAATACAAATACAAAAGAATATCTTCTGTAGTTACATCAAAATATCAACACATGGCCCCCATCAAATATTCATCCTGGATGGATAACTGAGTTTTTTTTTCGAAAGAAGAGTGGAGATATTCAATTGTGTGTGGACTTTAGGAACCTCAATCAATTATCCCTTAAAAAGAATTATCCTCTTCCAAACATGGAACACTTGCTACAAAGAGTCATTGATGCTAGGATGATGTCTATTTTGGATGTATTTTTTTGGATATAACCAAGTCTTAGTAAAAATGGATGACCAACTTAAGACTTCCTTTACCACCCCTTGAACTTTCATGTATTTGAGGATTCCTTTTGGTATTATGAATGATGGATCTACTTTTCAAAGAGCAATGGACTTTTACTTTAGGGATTTGATAGGGAAAATCATAGAGATATATAAAGATGATTTAACGGTTGTTTCTAAGGAAATAAATTATTTTTCACCTTAGGAAAATATTTGAATGATATAGGAAGTACATTATTTCCCTAAATACCAAAAAGTCAATTTTTGGTATTGATAAAGGAAAATTATTGGGCCATGTTTTTTCTGAAGATGGTATTTTTGTTGATCTGGAAAGAATTGAATCTATTAGGAAAATCCCTCCCATGATCAATAACAATTCTTTACATTCATTCTTTGGCAAGATTAACTTTATAAGAATATTTATTCCAAACTTTTCCAAAAAGGTCAAGACAATGAACGGCTTATTGAAGAAAGATGATTTTTTCAAATGGGATGATAATAGTATAAAATATTTTGAAGATATTAAGGAAGAAATATCCATGGTACCTATCCTCTTTAGCCCTGATTATTCCCATGAAATCATAATTTTTTGCACTTTCCTCCCAAGATAATATTGTTGGAGTGCTCTTACAAAAGAATAAATATGATTATGAATAACCTATCGCATTCATGACCAAAATCCTTAGGGATGTTGAACTAAAGTATTCAATCACTAAGAAGCAAGATTATTCCCTTGTCAAATCCATGAACAAATTTAGAAGCTATGTTGGTTATAACAAATTCAAAGTGTACGTGACATATCCCATTGTTAAGGATATCCTCTCCCAACAATATTTCCTTGGAACTAGAGGAAAGTGGGTATCAAATATTCAAGAATATGACTTCAAAATTAAACCCGCTAAGATCATTAGGGGACAAGGTTTAGCTAAGATGTTGACTAAAAGTACTAAATAATCATAAGAATGGGCGGGAATGACCAATTCAATCTAGTTTTGAGTGAGTTAGAACATGACGAATGGTATTCTAACATTATATACTACTTGAAGAATCTCTCATGTCTTAATCATTTAGTGGATCATAAGAGAAGAGATTTAAGATTAAAATCCATGTAGTATTGCTTAACTCAAGATGGTATGGGATGGAACAACCCTAATGGGATAATCCTTAGGTGTGTAAACAAAGATGAAGCAGACAAGTTGATCAAGGAACTCCATTTAGGACATTGTGGTGGTCATTTCACTGCCTACATGACCTCCCACAATATTGAGAGCTAGTCATTATTGGCCTACATTGTTCATTGAAACTCATCAATATGTCTGGTTCGTCCAACCTTGTCAATTATTTTCAAGAAAACAACGATTTATTTCCTTTCCTTTGAAGTTGGTTGTTGCACCTTTTCAACAATGGGGTTTAGAATTCATTGGTGAATTTAAGGATAACTCCAACAATGGATATCATTGGGTCTTGACTGCTACAAACTATTTCACTAGGTGGGTAGAATCCATCCAACAAAAAAGGAAACCGAGGAAGTCGTGATGAATTTCCTTAAATATAGAATAATCACAAGGTTTAGTGCCCCTACCAAGATCATCACTAATAACAAAAGGCCTTTAGCTCTCTGGATTTAGCTAGTTTTTTCTTCAAGTATGGAATTTTCCTATCTCACTCATCCAAATACTATCCCCAAGGAAATGGATTAGAAAAATATAGCAACAATAATCTGATGAATATTGTCAAGAATATTGTAGGCGAGAACAAGAAGGCTTTGGATAGTAAGATCAAGTATTCATTATAGGTAGATCGAATAAAATAATACCTCTGTGGCAAAAACCTTGTTTGAGCTAGTATATGGATTGGAAGCCAAGTTTCCATTCAACCTCCAGATTCCTACCCTTTAGTTTGCATAGAAGTATATGACTAATAAGGAGGTGTTACGGGGAAGGATTGATCAACTTGTACAACTAGATGAATCTAGGAGGAATGATTTATATCAAATGGTGAAGAATCAAGACAAAATTAAAGGGACTTTTTATCATAAAGCAAGATAGAGGAATTTTGAATATGGTGGCCTTGTACTAATGTGGGACAAGAAGATGATTTAAGTACAAGAAGGGTAAGAATAAATATTTAAGTACATGAAACAAATGCTTGAGCAAGGTGAAAATCTTTAGGTGTCACCATATGGTACATTATGATAGCTAGTGTCTAGAGAAGAAGGAGAAGGTAGAACATGTTACAACAAGTATTGTAGCTAGAGTGAATGAGGGATCATCCTAGTTTGAGACCATCTTCTCCATGGTATCTTATTTATTTTCTATTATTGTGTCAAGTGTTAGATGGTATGTAGATAATGGGGCATCAAGACATATGACTTATGATAGGAAAATATTTAGTACGATTCAAGATCAAGAAGGAGTTATGTGTGTGGAATTGGGTGATGATGTTACATATCATGTGAAATGATTGGGCTCCATTTCCTTTTGGATCCCATTAAGTTGAGTTCTTAAGTTGAATGATCTTTTCTTTATTCTTGGGTAGAAGAAAAATATTCTTTTAGTTTCTTATTTGGAAGATTATCATTGTAGAGTTGCATTTGAGGGATAACGGTGCACTATCAGTGATTATAATAAAGTGAGTCTAAGGACTTTGGCTAGAGGTGTGTGAGTTTGTGGCCTTTACACATTGTTTGTTGATCTTGTGTCACTTGTACATTCCAATGAGAATTTGGATGAGATTTATAGTTTTAAGGAGGCATATGTGAAAAATGCATGGTGTGCTGCCATGGAGACAAGTATATAACCTCTTATGGAATCATGGATTGCTTCTAAGCTTGCAGTTAATGGGAGTGTTGTATCGTACATTGACAGGGTTGTTGGATTCTCCCATGGAGAGGGAGTTGACATTGATGGGACCATTTCTCTATTTACCAAAGGATTCTCTCAAGATGAGGTATTTTACCATGTTGAGATCGTTGCTAGAGTTACTAGAGGTTTTGAGGTGCATGTGCAAGATACCCATGATCACAAGTTGTTGATATTGTTGGCTCGTGGTACTAACTTAAGCGATAATGGAGTTTGGAAAGTTGTTTATGATATTAAATTGTGTTCTCATGCGTGGTTAGTGTTTTTTAGAGGTTTGCGATGATATGATGGCATCTTGTGTTGATCATTACATTGATACTTCTACAACTTACAAGATCAATATTGTAGCATAGCGGAAGACTTTGGTGAGTAGAGATGTAAAGTTTGATCAGGATGTGAGATATTTTAGTTCACAAGGTTCTCCTTCAGTGATTGAAGAGAGTGAGGAGGAGGATGTTATAGAGATTAGAGATGAGACATATTTAGGGATGGATTAAGTGAGATTAGGGATGGGCATTCCCTCACCTAATACTCTAGAGTGCAATAAGAAAATATGGATTTCACATACATTATAGGAGGCACATGAGCATGTAGGAGTGTGTAAATATTTAATGAGGGTGAGTATACCTCTGATGAGATATACTAAGAATATTGCATTGGGTTATTAAATTTAAGAGCCTTGTAGTTGTTTTGAGGACTTGACATATGATGCCTTGATGGAGGAATATGTTTGTGCTCATTTTGAGACTACAACGGGTTCATATTTATAGATGGTAGGTTTGGTGGAGTTATAGAGGGATAATATTGGTGTTCATGAAAACAATTTCCTTGTAAAGAGGGAGTGTTACCTTATAGGGTTACTTTGAAAGTGTTTACACCATAATTGGGGGTGTTACATGCGATGTGAGGTGCATAGTGTATGGACGACCCTTGGTTGTGGACAAACACAATGGAATTGGCTTACTCTTTGATTACTAAACCTTGTACAAATTCTTATGTGTTACTTGAAGCAGTGAAGACCTAGATAGTTTGGTGGCTTCTTCATATAGTGTGCACATAGAGGCTGGTTTCTTGCTTAGTAGGATGGATTTCCTTAGAGGAGGAGTATTGGGAATTTTGTAGGATGACATGGAGCCTAAGATGGAATGAGGGCACTTACTTGCTCACGTGGAGGCTTTCACTTGACTTGAGGATGCTTGGGTTGAGGGAGTGGTCATGTAGATGTGGTGGACTTAGAAGACCACATGGATTTGGAGGAGAATTAGAGCTTTGAAAGACTAGTATTAGGTACATCTTGTGGAGAACTCATAGCTTTGAACCTTACTTTTGTATCTCTTCACCTTGAAGCTTGACATGTGTCACTTGGCTAGAGAGTGCTCCACTTATGAGCCTACTTGTGGAGATTTAGGTTGCTTGTATAGGTTTAGGCCCACTTTGTATACTTGGAATCCCTTACCTCTCATGTAAATTGAGTAAGGAGATATTTCTTTCACACATTCAATCATGCATGATCTTGTGTTAGATATGTGAGGAGTGTAATGTAATAACATCTCTCTCTCTCTTTGTTCTCTTCATTGTATTATCACTCTCTGTCTTGGAGCCTAAGGGTTCTTGGAGAAGTTCAAGGGTTATTATTTCATGTTAAAAGAGGCAAATAAGTTAGGGATTGTGATAAACCTTAAAGGATAAGGAAGCATTGTTCTTGTACCTCTTGTGAGAAAGGAAGACTGGGGTATTATAAGCTCTAGCGGTACTTGGTATGTTTGATCAAGGAGAAGAGAAGGATACATCTAGGACACTTGTGGGAGAAAAGTTTTGAAGACAAAGACGACTTATCGATGTTGATGCTAGCATGTCATGGATTTTTTGTGGTGGCTAGGGTTTTCATGGTTTATCTAGGGTTTGAAGAGCTAGGAATTGTACCAACTTTGTGATAAAGTTGTGGTATGTACATATACATGTACTTCATATCTTATATATATATATATATATATATATATGAGAAGTTTCCAACCGTCCAAAATTGTGTAATTGCATGTTTTTTCAGCTTGCATTGTCTTCTTGATTGGCAATTTCTAGCACATGTTTTTCATGTTGATTTCACATAACATAGGGCTGAAATTATTAAGTGATTTGGCATATTACTTGAAGAAAAGAAAACATATTGTCTACTGTAAAATATGTTGTAATAAAGTATTTTTGAAATCTAGTATATGCTTGGAAAAGAGTTCCCTAAGGGTTGAAACGTGTTGCCATCCCACCCCCCCCACCCCCGACTTCGTACCGCCCTTTAGGAGTAATTAGTGGTAATTGGGGGTCAATTATGGAGTAATTAATGATACCTATGGGTCATTTGTGGGTTATCAGGGGTCATTTTGTTGTGGTATATATGGAACAATATGTTGCATCTGATTTCCCTACATAGTGCAATAGGTTGTCAATTTATCGTTAACATATTCGCCTCCATTACCTGTTTTTAACTTCTAAAGTAGGTGTCCGAATTTTTTTTCTACAAGTACCTTGTAGACCAAAAACATGACTCTTAAGTTTTAAAGAATAAATCCAAGTGTGTCTTGAGAAGTCATCAATGAAATTTAAGAAGTACTTAAACCCATAGAAAGAAGTAGAAGTGAACCACATAAATCACTATGAACAAGCTCTAAGGGGGTCGATGTGTGATAAGAGGCACATTTTTTCAAACTACACTAATAATGTTTTCCGTGGACATAGCTAGAACAAACACCATCTTTGTAGGAAAGAGATGAAAACAAATCACCATATTCTAATTACTAGTTGTTGAAATGAGTGATAGTTTAGAGGAACAAATCACTCATGCCAAAGTTTTCTCATGTCAATGTTATGCACATTAAAAACCGGATGGAAGAGGTTTATGACCCAAAGTTTTCAAATATATAAAAAACCGGTAATATCATCAACAATTATAGTTGCTAGGACATGCTTAGGATCTTTTAAATCATTGGTGACGTGAAAATTATATTATTTTACCTTCACTTGAAGGAGTGATTTGATATTTTAATAGAATGTTGCAATAAATATGTTAGGATATTAATACACTTAGGAGTTAGTTAAGATCTACTTGGTCTAATGTGTCGTTAGGTAAAAGTGTGTTTATTAGTGTGTTTCTTTAGTATGCATTTGTAGTTGGGAAATATGACGGTCATGATATGTTCCCGACATAGAGTGATCTGACGGTTCATATTCTCCTTGATCTTAACAACTACATTGATTTGTGGCTTAACACCTGATTGGTCCATGATCTCTATTTAAAGAGAATGAAGGGTCATTTGTCGATGATCGATTTTGAGAAAATCTCTTGTAAAATCTCTATGTAATATTTTTCTTTTGCATTAATAAACTGCTCCAAGTGGTCGCATTAGTTGGGGCCGTAGATGTTTCCCCATAGGGGTTTTACCATGTCAAAACATTGTTGTGTTGATATTTGATTTGGTTGTGTGAGTGGTTATTGAAGGTTTTCATCCTTTGTTGGGATACCTGGTTGTAGAACATGGTATCAGAACTTGTTTGAAGACCCTCTCCCATTGTCGATCGAGATCATGAAGCCAAGTTTCCTCATATTTGGTTTCTGCCATTTCCATACATTTCTAGGCTGAGAGGATTGTTCCATTGCATCCATAGCACTCGTTTAAGTTAGGAAGACTTTTCATTTCACTCGAAAAGGTTTATGTTTTCCCAAGATAAGGTCATTTCAGTCAGATCCATAGGTATAAAGCCTGAATACGCTCATATATTGTTTGTTTTCGGGTTGCTACTCTTTTATATATCTGTATGATATTTTCCGTGTGCCATGTATGATCTAGGAAAATCATAAACAAATAGGAAAAGGTGCATTTTCTGGGTAAGCTAACCAATATCTAACCCTTTTTTTCATCCAGGAGCGAGAATTTTTTCTTCTGTGAAAGAGATTTTTATGAGCACGCTCTCCAAGGCCGTCAACAACAACAACCCCAATCCTCCTTCTAAACAGTACAATATGTTTTGCTAGATCAATTGGTTAAAATTTTCCTTCTTAAGTAAGAGGTATTGAGTTCAAGTCTCTTTTTTGTTACTTTTTTTGAAAAAGTTCATGCATCCATTGTAAAGTGTATTTTACTTCAAGTATAAAAGTGAATCACTATAAATAGTTTTAATATTTTATTTTAGAGTTATTTATTTGACATGTAAATTTTTTTTATAAAGCAACTTCATTGTAAAAGTGAGCCCACGTGGACCAACTTCTACTTGCCACATGGCTCTTTGGTTACCATTTATGTTTTTTTTTTAAAGGGCATAACTTCCACATCCAGAGTCTGTTTTCAGTGACGGTTTTTTTTAAAACCGCCTAATTTTTCGAGATATTTCCATACAAATCATTAGTTTTAGTTTTTAAATCCATATTATCTTTATATTTAATATGGATTCTTCTAGTGATATTTTGATTACCAGGACCAACTACTTCCAATGGAAATCCCATATGGAGGATTTATTAAGAAGTAAAGGTATGTACTGGATTGCCTTGGGAAAGGAAAAATAACCCACTCATGATGAAAATAAAACCAAATGGGATAACAGGAATGACGAAGCATGTGGGATGATCAGAATGTCCATCTCTCCTGATTTAAGGTTCCACCTTCAAGAAATTGATGCCCCCGACGAAGCTTGGGAAAATCTTGAATCTATGTTTGGTAAATACAATATTATTCGAGAACATCAATTAGAAAATCATATATTGACTTTAAGTCCAAATGATTTTTATTGCATTGAATACTATGTATCTAAGTTTAAAACACTTAGAATTTTATGTGAAGAGTGTAACATAAAGCTGGAGGAAGAGAGTTGCATCTATATTATTCTTTCTAATCTAGGTAGTGCATATTTTGTGTTTGTATCTACCTTTTATTCCATGAGAGAGGCTCTAGGGAAATCTTATAAAAACCCACTCTTGAGTCCTTTTATGATGCTTTGATTATAGAGCAAGATAATCTTGTACAACTTGGAGTAATCAACACTGCCAGTACCTCCAACAAAGCCTTAGTATCCCAGCAGAAAGATAAACCAAAGAATCCCAAAAAGCAACATCATTTCCACAACAACAAGTAAAACAAGGGTCCCAAACCCACTCAAATTGCTTCAGCTCCTAATGGTGACAAAGAAGACTGACATACATTGCAACTTTTATGAGAAAGATGGTCATGATGAATCCAAATGTTTCAAGAAGATGGCAGCATTAAAAGCAGCGATGAAGAAACACAACATTAGTATTGATTCTACTTCTTCTTTTTCTTCTTCTCCTCATGGACATGCACTTTTTTCTTCTGGTTTCTCCTTTAGTGAAACTTCTTCTTATGATGAGTGGCGTATTGACTCTAGAGAATATTATCATATGGCTAAGGAGAAAGCCATATTTTCTTCTCTAAATGAATGTAACACCAAGAAAATATTTGTTGGGGGTGATAGATCTCTTAGTGTTGTAGGATTTGGAACAATTCAGGTAGATAATGGTCATTTCAATTATGTATTATGTGTTCCAAGTCTTTCCTGTAACCTTCTATCAATATATCAAATCACTCATTCAGGTGAAGGTAAAATCGTAGAGTTTTCACCTCACCAAGTTGTAATCAAGGATCTCAAAGATCCTCATCATGTTCTTGCAACGAAAATTATTGATGATATTACCAGGTTATACAAGTTTGAAAACTTTAGGTCAACATATTTTCCATCAGTTTTTGTTGCTTGTAGCAATGACTTGAGAAAAATATGGCATCAGCGGTTTGGTCATCTAAACTATCGCTCATTGCAACAACTATGTAATCAACATATGGTGATTCATATTTCTCTTCTTTCATGCAGAGATAGTGTTTGTGTCGTTTGTGTTCTCAACAAACATCATTGGGATAGTTTTGACAAACGTACCTCTTGGCACGCCTCGGGCCCTTTGCAACTTGTTCACAGTGAATTGTGTCGTCCACTTTATTCTCCTTGTTTTTATGGGAGCAATTATTTCTTAACTTTCATTGATGACTTTTCCAAACATACTTGGTGTTGGTCCTAAAGTCTGCACCTGACTGCTAAAGGGAAAATCTAGGCCACCTCAAGTTTAGAATGGTTTGATTTTTAATTTTTGTTGGTCAGTTAGAGGGTTGGTTCTACCAAGACAAGGGCAAGGTTGGGTTGGAAAAATGATATGGATGAGGGTCCTCCTTGGTTGGTGGCACACAAATGTCAGACAAGTGAAATAATAAAAACAAACGGAAACAACAAACCACTCAATGAATAGTCTGTCGCAAGAAGTTTGATACTTAAAATATCATTTCAAGACATTAAACACGTATCAAAAACACAATTACTCCCTCAGGTTGCGATAAAAACAAATATTCACCAAGCATTAGTTGTTTTCACAGGTTGCATATCAATAAAGACAAGTTATACAATAGCCAAAGGAAATTAAATGTACTTTGCACAAATCAAAAACTGCTTTCAAGATAAGATAAAAACACATGAAGATTTGAACGAAACATTGTCATCAAGAGTATATTCACCAGGTAGAGAGATTTAATCCATGCATAGAATGGGTCCAACCAGTTGATGTATTGTTATCCTTCCCCCAAAACTCCCCCTTCAAAACATACAGAAACTGCATATTTATCAGAGTTGCAGAGGCTCTCGTCCATCTGGGACTGAGACTTAACTCTACATTAACAATTGTAGAACAACTTATTAACTTGACTGAAACATTGTTGGAGTACAACAATGTATACTTCACACTTGACTTAATCAAAAAGAGTGGTTCTTATCACACAGAAGACCACTTATTAGGCTTTAAACTAAAAAGAGTCTTGAACTGAATAATTGAAAACTGACACTAGCGATGAAATTAGATTGATGCATGCACTAGAATGAACTGAGACTTTGGCAGAAACTTATTCGGAGTGACGGAGTCAAGTTCTGCATTGATCATGGCAGGCATGTGCATTGTTGGGAGGCCACCGGAGGGTAACTGGCAGTGTGGTCGTGTCTTTCTCCCACTTATCCTTTGATGATTTGGCTTAACGCCCAGTTTGTTTCCATGCATTGCTCTCATATGGGGCCCTAGACGTGATATAAGCATGTGATTGTGAAAGTTTTCAAGGGAGATTTGGATCCACACCACTCAAACTCCCACAATTAACCACCAACTACCACGTACCTCTCAATCTATACCATGGGTTCGATTACAGGACCGCTCTAGGATGTTAACGTTTGAGCATTTTTCATCTCTACAATGAAGTGTGTTCATCGATCTAGTTTGTGATCCGCGATCTGGGTGACCCAATTACTTTGGAACCCCTACTAAAGTTCTATATGTCTGCCATATTAGAACTCCCCTAGCCATATTTAATGATGGTGCAAATTTCCTAGAGCTCGGGATATTTTTAACACAGAGCATGAATATCTCCCGAAGTGACTTTCTACCGGAGTGACGTGGCAGTCTCTCGTCACTTCGGAGTTCGGGATATTTTGAACGTGGAGCATGAATATATCCCAAAGTGACTTTCTCCCTGAGTGACATGGTAGTCTCTCGTCACTTCGGCACTTCAGATTTTGGGATATTTTGAACGCGAAGCATGCATATCTCTCGAAGTGACTTTGTCCTAGAGTGATGTGGTAGTCTCTCGTTGCTTCGGCACTTAGGAGTTCGAGATATTTTGAACATGTTGTATATAACTCTCGGAGTGTTGATCTTGCGAAGTGATTAGCATGTTCTTATCACTAATTAAACATGGATTAAGTCATTTTTATCATTTAAAAATTTTGGGACTTCTGGGCTCCCGGCTTCGGAGAACTGTGCTTGCTTTGGATGGAAAAATCTCGGAGTGACATTGTTGTGAAGTGACATGGTAGCCTGATGTCATATGATGTCATGGCTATTGATGTGTCACAAAATGTCGAGTGACATGTGTCACTAAAAAATGAGCGGATGATGGAACCCAAATGGCCAGAAATGAGTGCCACATGTCAAGGCCAGATGGAATCCACATGTCTCCATGGATGAGCACCACAATTTCTAATAGATGAGTGTCACGTGCTTTGGCACTTCAGCACTCCGGAGCTCCGGAGAACAGCATTTTCCCGGCATCTAAATTTCTCGAAGTAGTACGGGCCTAGAGTGATGTGGCAGTGAGGGCCCACTCTGGCACTTCAGGGCTCTGGAACTTCTGAGATCTGTGCTTGTCGTTAAAATTCACGTGATGTTCGAAACTGCGAATGCACAAAAACCGTCGATCTGGGTCAACTGATGGATCTTCACCGTTGAAAGTTAACCTATTTTTTTCTTATATTTCAAGCCCGAAACGAACTTCTCTGAATGTTGTGTTTTTTCTCATGGTTGTTCCCTGTGCATACAATATACTTGATCGACCTGTTGTAATCTCAATCAATGGAAAACAAGATGACAAGTAATTCAAATCAAATCACGATGTTTGTGTATCCTTCAAGAAAAACAGAAAAGTTATGCACAAAGAATCAGTCAAGCAAGAAAATAAGGAAAACCAAGTCATTGGACAGATGGGAAACAGAATTTACCAACCAGAAGAGGAAAAATTTGACGAGGCATAGGGAATTGAGAGAGGAGGGGTAGAGGTGCAGACCTAGGTTACAACATTGGCTCCAACCGGGGATAGCACTTCCTTGTGAGGTGCTAAGAACAACAGATTAGTGCATTTGAATTTAATAACTTGCTCCCACCTCCCTTTTCTTACCTTTGTTCTGTCTGTCAGCCATGTATCTTTGCCATTGTCTCTCGGTCATGCATCTCTGAAAATTAACGTTGAAGCTAACCCCAATTCCTTTGTTGGGATATGGAGTCTTTATTCAGGCAAGCTACTAAAAATCAACACACTGAAAGACAATCTGCGAACTAAAAATTAAATGCTCGAACTACGAGCTTATTCTTCTGCTCCTAATTTGTTGAAACTTTCTACTCGTGTATAAGAAAATTTCCATAGTACCCATTCAAGAAATTCATCTACTAACTAGATTTCTTGAACTTTCTTTGTGAAAATAAACATTTGAAAATGGAATGACAACTTTCTCTGAATATGAACCCCACACTTGGAGTGAAACCATGATAGAGGATTAAAAATAATAAAATCCTCTAAGTATGAAGCCATCGGTTCATAAAAATCATGACCAGTTACCTTTGTATTGATAGTAAAATCATGTTCTTTATGTTCCAAATGAACAGACTTCCCTTGGGAAAAAATTGCTTCCGTAGAAATTTTAACATCCTCATTTTGGAGACCCGAAAATGGAACAGGAAAATGTTGCAATCTGTCTCCACTGTTAATTTCTACCTTTAAGTTTAGAGTGGTAATTTCATCACTGCTAGAAGCATTTGAGGCAATGGAAAATGTAGCTATAGTATTGTTGCTGACATATACAGTTATTTTGTCACAAGTGTAAATGTGTAAAACCTGCACAGAATAGATCTAGCTAGAAAAAACTACACCCATTTGCAGAGAGAAATTGAGAAAGAAGAAGAAGGAGAGAAAGAATAGAAGAATTATTTTATTCTTTCTCTCCTTCTTCTTCTTTCTCAATTTCTCTCTGCAAATGTGTGTAGTATTTTCTAGCTAGATCTATTTTGTGCAGGTTCAACACATTTACATGGTATCAGAGCCGACAGACTGCTAAGCAAAAGCTACACCAAAATTTTGTGCAGGTACAAAAGATTGAAGACAGCGGAAAGATGGATTTCCAAAAAGAATTCATTATTACACCTTACAACTACTTTGCATGGAATGAGAGAATAATTATTCATCTTTGAACCAGAGGATTGTACAATTTAACCTTGAATACAGATACAGAATCGACATCAACCATAGAAAAATCCAAGTACTTAAATCAGATGGATGAAGCACTCGAAATGAATTGTAGTCTTATTTCTCCTGATCTTTTTTTTCAAATATCTTCCTGTAAGACTCCCAATGAATCCTGGGCTACCTTTGAAGGGCTCTTTGGAAAATAGGATGAGATGAGGGGACACATGCTGGAGGTGGAACTGCTCACATTGGATCCAAAAAGCTTCGACAATATCCAAGATTTCTTTACAAAATTCAAGGATTTATCGTCGCAACTCAAATCTTGCGGGGTTGATAAATCTAAGCAGGAGAAACAAATTATTCTCACCATTCTCTCCAAACTTGGTCCTGAATTATTTGTATTCGTATCCACATTCCATTCTGTCAGATTCGCCTCTAGAGTAACCTGGAAGATGCCTTCTCTTGAGGACTTTATCAAATCCTTGACACAAGAGAAAACCAAGCTCACCAACATGAGAAAAATCAAAGGCCCAAAGGTGCATGCACTCACTATGCAATATGGAAGCCACCAATATCATAAATCTAAATATAAAGACAAAAATAAAGCTCATGCACATCCAAAGAAGGAAGGGTACACAAAACCCTTCATCCATGCCTCTGGATCCAAAGGGGGAAAGGGAAGAAAAGGGGAGAAATGCACATACTGTCACAAAGGATTCCATCGAGAATCCACATGCAAGCAAAAACAAATAGATCTAATTCCTCAAATTCTTTAGCAAAACAACCTTGGAGATCGCACCCCCAAGGGTGCCAAGAAGAAGAAGCCATGAGATCTGAATTCCAAGGCAATTATAGCCATGACTTGAATGCGATCAACTCCTCTCCCAATGCTTGGATTGTAGATTCAGGAACATCACATCACATGGATTCCTCAAAAGAAGACTATTCTTCATTGGATGCATGCAAAGGCCCTCCTATTCTTATGGGGGACAACTCTTCTGTCGAAGTCACCAGCAAAGGAAGGATTGAACTCACCAATGGAAGCCTCGAGAATGTGTTGCACATTCCCAAAATTTTTGTCAACCTTCTCTCCATGTATCAGATGAGTAATTCTAGCACTGGAAAGAAATTCATATTCATACCAAATGTCGTGGACATATACGACATGCAAACCAACTCCAGGGTTGCTACCGGTGAGGTAAATCATCGGTCTAGATTGTATACAATTTCTGAATTCATTGAACCTGATTTTGTTTTACTGCTTACTCATGCTGATTAAAATAGTAGGATATGGCATGAAAGGTTTGGACATTTCAATTTTAGATACATGCAACAGCTTAGCAAGAAAATATTGATTGATGGTCTACCAGACATCCATTTCTCCAAGGGAGTATGTGAGGGATGTGTTCTCGGAAAACACCCTCAAGAGAAATTCGACAAAGGAAAGTCTCAGAGAGCTTCTACACCTTTAGATTTGATCCACAGTGACCTTTTGGGTCCTTTTCCACATCCATCCATCAACAAAGTGAGGTTTGTTCTCATTTTTGTTGATGATTTCTCACGTTTTACATGGATCTACTTTCTCAGGAAAAAATATGAGGTCTTTCAACACCTCAAAGACTTCAAAGCGTTGGTTGAGACGCAGTCTAGAAAGAAGATTAAATTCCTCCGAACTGATAATGGGGGAGAGTAGGTCAATCATGAGATCCATGATCTTTTCCATGAGGCATGGATTCAATGGTAGCACACAGTTCCCTATACTCCGCAACAAAACAAAGTTGTTGAGCAGAAAAACAAATCTCTAAAGGAGATGGCATATTGTATGTTGCATGCAAAGTCACTACCACAGAGACTATGGGCCGAAGCACTTAATTGTGCAACACACATCCAAAATATATCTCCCCATAGATCTGTCAAGGACAAGACCCCCTACGAGGCTTGGAGTGGCCTCAAACCAGAAGTGACCCACTTTCGCATTTTCGGTTCATGTGCATGGGCCTGGATTCCCTCTAAAAAGAGGAAGGCACTTGATCCACGGAGAACTGAGTGTATTTGTGTTTGATACCTCGACGGTGTGAAGGGATATATGATTATTGATCTTTCCTCGGATTGGCTCATCATTGAGTGTAGTGTCCAATTCTAGGAAAGTGTCTTGCATGTACCTCAACAGTTGCATGCAAACACCTTCATTCTTCCACCTGTCCAAGATGATGAGCATGCACATGTCGACTCTAATTCAGATGAGAGTTTTGATTTAGAGGACTCATATGATTCAAATTCATATTTAGTACAGTCAGATGCAAAGTCAGAGAATCCATATGCAGTTGCAGAGCTAAAGTAGAGGCCCAAGTGGGCACAAAATACTCTTCAGGATGTAGGGGATCTCATTGGTGATCCATCCGATACTAGGAGGACTCGATCTGATTTCAAGGAGCCTCTTGCTGCACTCGCTACCATTGAAACATTTCCCTCTAGGCATCTTTTCTTGGTTCAGTCTTTAGATCCACAATCTTATTGTGAGGCTGATAGAAATCCCTTTTGGGAATCTGCAATGTAGGAGGAGTATAGCTCCCTCCTCGAGAACCAGACTTGGGATCTGGTTTCCCTTCCTTCTGGGAGGAAAATTTTCAGATGCATATGGGTCTACAGGATCAAGAGCGCAGTGGATGGAAAAATTGACATATACAAAGCTAGGCTTATTACCAAAGGATTTCAGCAGGTGCATGGTGTTGACTATGATGAGACCTTCGCTCCTGTAGTGAATATGGACTCCATACGATTGGCACTTTCCATTGCAGTAGCCAAGGGATGGGAAGTCCATCAGATGGATGTGAAGAATGCATTTATTCATAGTGATCTCTCTGAGGATATCTATATGGAGGAACCTCCGGGATTTATGCAGAACTCATCTTTGGTTTGTCAATTGAAGAAGTCCCTTTATCGCCTCAAGCAGGCTCTAAGGGTATGGTATGACAAGATGGACTCCTACCTTTTGTCACATAAATTTTTACATTGTAAATCAGACCCAAATGTCTAGATGCTCAGGACGGTTGTTTCACTTCTACTCTTAGTTTTGTATGTTGATGATTTGTTGATCACCGGTTTCTCGACTTCAACTATTTATGTAGTCAAGAGGATTCTACATGACAGGTTTTTGATGACGGACATGGGTCCGCTACACTTCTTCCTTAGACTTGAGATTAGTCAGGATGCATCAGGCATCAAACTGTCTCAGGCCAAGTATGCACGAGATCTCCTTGAGAGATTTCACATGACAAACTGCAAGTCTTCTCTGACTCCTTTCCTATCAGGATTCAAACTTGAGGATGGTGGGGAGAGTACTCCACTGGTTGACAGCACATTGTACACACAGCTAGTGGGGAGATTTTTGTATCTCACACACTCCAGACCAGACCTCTCCTATGCAGTTGGCGCAGTTTCCATGTTCCTGCAGAAGTTGCATGAGCTACATTGGAAGGTTGCAAAGTGTATCCTTCGATACGTATAGGGCACCATCACCTCTGGGATTCATTGTGCAACAGAACCTACATTATATCGCATCGGGTTTATTGATTCTTAATAGGTTGGAGATAGCGCCAATCGCAATTTCACATCTGGTTACTCACTTAGTCTTAGTTTTGAGCCTATCTGTTGGTCAAGCAAGAAGCAAGTTTCCATTTTTCTATCTTCAGCCAAGGCAGAGTATAGAGGGGTAGTTAACATAACCATTCAGGCTATGTGGCTACAACATTTTCTCACTGAGTTGGGCACTCAGTTTCATCAGTCAATCGTCATCTAGTGTGACAACTAGAGCACTCTGAAGTTCTGCAGAGATCCAGTTCAGAGGTAGTGGATGAAGCACATCGATATCCACGTGCACTACATATGGGACTTAGTACACAAGGGGATCATCGACCTATAGTTATGTCCTTTAGCATAACAGATGGTAGACATCTTCACCAAGACCTTCACTGAGAAGAAGTTCCATTCTTTGCAAAGTCGTCTTGGAGTGAAGGACACAGTTGCCTAGAAACTGTAGTTCTTATTTTTACATACATTGTACCTTGAGGGGTGGGGTTTCCCATGAGGTTTTCCCTCTTTCCTCATTTTATTTCAGTGTATCTTTTGTATTTGGGTACCTAACATGGCCTCATTGTCGAGACCCATTCTTTATTTTCACCATAGTGATGTTCAGGGGGGGTGTTGGAGTTACTTCACACACACATAGGATTTATTTTTCCTAAGGTTTTTCCTTGTTTATTTGTCATAATTAGTCATTATCTAGTCTCCTATATTTTAGGAGAGAATATTTCACCTGGAGAATATTCTCTTTCAGTTGACACTTTAGTTTGACTAGTTGAGTTGAGTCTAGATTTTGCATTGGTTTTGTCACCATGAAACATTGGGATCGTCACCATGCTAATGCACACTTTCCTTGGGATCATCACCAAACTGGCGCATTACCCTTCATTCCTTGATCTACTCCTCACTACACTATGGTCATTCAGTTAATTGAAGATTAGTTGACTAGTTAACTCATCTTGGTGGCATGTCACTCTTGTAACTACCTAAGAGACTAGACTAGGTGGAAGTTCACTCCCGTAACTACTGGTGTGTGTCTAGATCATTCTAGACCACCATTATGGCACATTGGTTCTCCTCCAGTGCACATTCATTGAGTTTTACAGGGTATATCATGTGTAAATTATTCATTATTCACAACAGTTAATGAGAATTCTTCTATTCTTTCTCTCCTTCTTCTTTCTCAATTTCTCTCTACAAATGTGTGTAGTATTTTCTAGCTAGATCTATTCTATGAAGGTTCAACACATTTACAACAAGAATCCTGATATTCATAAAAAAATTGAGCAACAAATTTACCTTGCAACTGTTGATTATTTTCTTGTACATAAATGTATTCAACATCTTTCAAAGCAAAGGCATTGTAAAATCAGAGGGCAGACGGTTACTTCCATTTATTCCAGGAGTAGGAACAATTGGTGTAGTGAGGGAATCATTTGATGAGAAAGAAAACATGTTCAACTACTCTTGTATCTCCTTCTCATTTTCTTGACCAAAATTTAAACACATATAATCATGAAAGTTATCATAAGTCAAGAATGTGAGATGATCTCCAATATTTACAGTTAGATGTTGAGGGGGATCAATTTTTCATTCATGAAGTTCAACATTAACAAACTCAACCCTCTACTTATAACTAAGAAAATTTTCACCTATACATGTAAATCCATCTTTGTGATAATCATCAATATGCTTAGTTTCAAGAATAGAAAAAACTGAGTTATCAGCTTCAGGATCCGAGGAAGAATAAAAATCTAAAAGTGATGCATTAGTATGCTGAAAATAAGAACCCGGATCAGATTTTCGTTGTCCATATCCTTCCTTGGATTCCTCTGTATCCAAATATGATTTATGTTGCTCATAAACTTATTCATGTTCCAAATCTTCGTCCAAAACTCGATTTAAGATCCTTCCACAAGCTCGGATGTTGTCCTCAATCTCCTCTGCATCAGTGAACATATGTTGCATTGATGATGACCTTGTCTCTCTAAGAAAAAGAACCAGATCAGGGTGTTGTCTAATTGTATACTTCACCATGGCATCAACTTCAATAGATTGAATTTCCATGGGCATATTAAGATAAAAATTGTGAAACCTTCTATTGAATACAATAACAGATTCATCCTGCTCCCTTCTCAAGGCATAGAACTCTAAAAGGTATTGTTAAAAAGATTTGTTCTCACCCCAATACCTCAAAAAATCATTACGCAAATCATTCCATGGACTAATCATGCATCTCCAAATAAACATTTGCAAAATATCCTCATAACTACATCCTCACGCATAATTTGAAAATTTTCAATGAAATTTCCAAAAGATTCCAGGTGCTTCTTAGCTGCAACATGGTCTCCTCCATTGAACATAGGAGGATAATCAATAAAATTGGGAGGATAGGCATGAAGGATAAGTGGTAGCTTCATGGGTTTGTAATACTTCTTGATCATGGACTGAATTTTAGTAAGTTGATTACAAGGTGGAACAATGATTTCAATAAGTGGTGAATCAGATTTATTATTCACAAGATTACATGACTGGTCATGATCTAGAGAAGTTTGGATATGATCAACATTATGGTTAGTGGGTTCAAATGAAGGAATGAGATTAAGATCAATAATTCAAGAGGGCAGATCTTCTCTTCTCAAGGATGGATTTACCATTGTAGTCTTATAATCATCTAAGTAAACAAAGCATAAGATAATTATTTTCACACACAAAGGAAAAGACAGGAATGAACTAATGAAGAAAAATATGAGCTCTTTGAAAAAAATTGATGGCTTGGTACCTGGTCTGTCCCTTCCATCTTTCCATTCTCTATCGGCTAGGTTCATTCTCTAGTGGAGTCTTTTGATTGTGGATTCGTCAGGTGAAATATTGCAGTCATTATGTGTGTCTGGATTTTGTTCACCATCAAAAACTAGATCTGATCGTTTCCGTACTCCCGGGGAAATATATTTCATTACTCTGTTCCCCGGAAATGGCGCCAGAAGATGTTGGTCCTAAAGTATGCACCTGACTGCTAAAGGGAAAAGCTATGCCACCTCAAGTTTAGAATGGTTTGGTTTTTAATTTTTGTTGGTCAGTTAGAGGGTTGGTTCTACCAAGACAAGGGCAAGGTTGGGTTGGAAAAATGATATGGATGAGGGTCCTTCTTGGCTGGTGGCACACAAATGACAAACAAGTGAAATAATAAAAACAAAGGGAAACAACAAGCCACTCAATGAATAGTCTGTCACAAGAAGTTTAATACTTAAAATATCATTTCAAGACATTAAACATGTATCAAAAACACAATTACTCCCTCAGGTTGCGATAAAAACAAATCTTCACCAAGCATTAGCTGTTTTCACAGGTTGCATATCAATCAAGACAAGTTATACAATAGCCGAAGGAAATGAAATGTACTTTGCACAAATCAAAAACTGCATTCAAGATAAGATAAAAACACATGAAGATTTGAATGAAACATTGTCATCAAGAGTATATTCACCAGGTAGAGAGCTTTAATCCATGTATAGAATGGGTCCAACCAGCTAATGATGGGACCCAAATGACCAGAAATGAGTGCCACATGTCAAGGCTAGATGGAATCCATGTGTCTCCACGGATGAGGGCCGTGTGTTTTGTCACTTCGGCACTCCGGAGCTCCGGAGAAGTGGGTTTTCTCTGCATCTAAATATCCTGGAGTATTACGGGCCCAGAGTGACGTGGCAGTGAGAGCCCACTCCGACACTTCAGATATATGTGCTTGTTGTTAAACCTCACGCGATGCTAAAAATCCTGAATGCACAAAAACCATCGATCTGAGTCGATTGTTGGATCTTCACCGTTGAAAGTTAACATGTTGTTTTCTTATATTTCAAGCCCAAAATGGACTGCTCTGACTACTGTGTTTTATGTCATGCTTGTTCCCTGTGCATATAACATACTTGATCGACCTGTTGTAAGCTCAATCGATGGAAAACAAGATGACAAGTAATTTGAAACAAATCATATTATGTGTTTATCCTTCAAGAAAAACAGAAAAACTCCATGCAAAGAATCAGTCAAGCAAGACAATAAGGAAAATCGAGTCATTGCAGAGATGGGAAACCGACCTGACCAACCAGAAGAGGAAAAATTCGACGAGGCATAGGGAAATGAGAGAGGAGGGGAAAGGGTGTAGACCTAGGTTACAACACTTGGATTTACTTCTTAAAATTAAGAGAGAAAATTTTGACAAGTTTCTGGCCTACAGGGCCCTTGTAGAAAAGCAATTTGGACATCAAATTTAAAGATTAAGAACAGATAATGGAGGCGAATATGTGAACAATAATTTTACAAGTTACTGCATTACATAGGGCATCCAAATGCAACACACTATTCCATATACACCACAACAAAATTGTTGGGTATGTGTTATATTCTTTGCATGTGTGTATGTGGGCGCATCAGATTCGACAACTGCGTCTTTGCTATTTTTAGCGGATTTTTCTATTTTTAGCAGTTTTCTAAATTAATCCTGGATTAAGGGATTAGGGTTTTGGTATCTACGGAATACCTAAAAACATTGTATATATTGTATGGTGAATGGTGAAAATCGACATAATGAATATAAGAAAGGTTTTCCCCGGTTGAGGGTTTCCTGTATAAATCTTTGTGTACTATGTGTATGAGCCATTGATTAAATTTTGTTTTTCTTAAGAATCTATATGCATTGCTTTACTTCACAAGTTTAAAACTTACATGTGGTATCAGAGCTCGTTTTTGGCTTCAGAGGGACGCCTTTGTTGTTGAGCGTTTGTCTCAGTCTTGATAGATCAATTTTATATTGGGTCTGTGATAAACTTGGGTTTAGTGGGAGATTTTGCAATGGTTATTCGAGTGTAGAAAGAGGAATGGTGAGCTCTTCTAGAATTGGTATAGATAATTTCAACGGTAAAATCTTTGAGCTATGGAAGCTCGAGTTGGAGGAACTTCTTGTAGACAAAGAACAGTGGATCATTGTGGATCTTGGTACACAACCTATTGGCACACAGACAACTGATACACAACCTACTAGTACACAAACTACTAGTACACCACCTACTGGCATTTCAAAGGAAGATTGGGATAAGTTGGACAGAAGAGCAAGGAGTATTATTCGACTCTACATGGCAGATTCGGTGTTGTTGAATGTCTCGGGAGAATCTGCAGCCAAGGAACTATGGAATAAGTTAGGGAATTTGTATCAATCAAAGTCTTCGGTAAACAAGTTGTTTCTTAGAAAGAAGTTGTATCATCTTAGGATGGAAGATGGAGATTCTGTAATAGAACATCTAAATTCCTTTAATACTCTGGTAAGTCAACTTGTCTCTGTTAATATTACGATTGCAGAAGAAGATAAGTGTATTACTTTGTTATGTTCTTTTCCAGACTCTTGGGATAATTTGGTTGTAGCAATTGGTAGTACCACTCAATCTACATTGAAGTATGAGGATGTAGTTTCATCCTTGTTGTCTGAAGAGATGAGGTGGAAACGCATGGATAGTCATAGCACATATGCTTTATTTGTAAGAGGTCGTACCCAAGACAAGAATCCTGGTAAGCCTTTGGGGGGGAGATATAAATCTACAGGTACATCGAAGTCTCCAGGAAAATCTTTGAGGAAATGTTGGAAGTGTGGTAAAATAGGGCATTATAAGAAAGATTGCAAGTCTAAGAAGGTTGAAAAACCAAAGGGATCTGATAGTACCTCTTCCACAGAGGCGAAAACCTCCACTGAAGAAGGAGGTGATGTTTACCTGGCATCTATAGGTACACATGCAGACCATGATGTATGGTTGATTGACTCAAGTGTGTCATACCATATGACTCCTCACAGGGAGTGGTTCTCTGAATATGAAAAATATGATGGTGGTGATGTATTCCTAGGAGATGAATCAACAGCCAGAATCATGGGACGTGGAAGGGTTAAGTTTCTACTAAAAGATGGAAGGATTAAAACTCTCCCTGGGGTTCTGCACATTCCAAAACTAGCCATGAGACTAATATATGTAAGCAAGTTGGATGATGCAGGAGTGGATACTATATTGGGAAAGGTCACTTGCAAGATGGTATGAGGGGAAATGGTGTTGATGAGGGGAGTTCAGTGTGGAACTATGTACAAGTTTTTGCAAAGCAGTTATACTAATGGGTGTAACATTTTTATTGTCCCTGAGCAGAGAAATGAAGGAGAAAAGACCAATATTGTCCCTGAAAAGAAGACCATTTGTGGCATCAAAGACTGGGGCATATTGGAGAAAAGGGCCCTTGAACACTACACGGTAAAGGTATGGTTGAAGGTATGTCTAATTGCACTCTGGATTTTGATTTTTGTGAACATTGCATATATGGTAAACATAATCGAGTAATATTCCCATCTGGTGCTCTAAGAGCAAAGGGGATCTTAGAGTTGATATACAGTGATGTGTTTGGACCTGTTCTTATTCCATCCCTAGGTAAATCTGTGTATTACGTTTCAGTCATAGATGATTTCTCAAGGAACACATGGATTTATTTTCTTAGAAAGAAATCTGAGGTATTTGATAAATTTAAAGAGTTTAAGGCCCTAGTAGAAAATCAAACAGAAAATAAAATAAAGGTATTGAGAACAGATAATGGTGGAGAATTCTACGGAAATGAATTCGAAGAATTATGTAAGAAGTGTGGTATAGCAAGGAAAAAGACTACTCCATACACTCCAGAGCAGAATGGAGTTGCAGAAAGGATGAATGGGACACCAATGGAAAAAGCAAGGAGCATGCTTAGCGATGCCGAGTTAGGATAGGAATTCTGGGCAGAAGCAGTGGGTACAGCATGTTACCTAGTCAATCGATCACCTTCATCAGCGTTGGATGATAAAAACCACACGATGTATGGACTGAAGAGAAACCCTATCTTCAACATATTAGAGTGTTTGGTTGTGATGCTTATGTACATGCTTCAGAGGAAAATAGGAGTAAGCTAGATAAAAAGGATGAAAAGTGTATCTTTATTGGTTATAAAGATGGTGTGAAAGGTTATAAACTTTGGAACCCAGATACCAAGAAGATTGTTTACAGTCGAGATGTTTCTTTCATAGAGGTAAAAGATGTTTCCAAACAGGAATTCCTACCAAGGCCAGAAGAACCTGAGAAAATAGAGCTTGAGTTGGATGATGCAAAATTTGAATCATCTGAAGAAGATGAAGCAGAAGAAGAATAACCTCATACCCCAGTATTGAGGAGATTAGTGAGAGAAAGAAGGCAACCAGAAAGGTATAGTCCACCTGATTTACATTCCAATTTTGCTTTATATATTACTGATGATGATCCCAGAACTGTTAGGGAAGTAGTGAATTCAGAGGATAGTAAACTCTGGAAGAAGGCCATGGTTGAAGAAATGGATGCCTTGGATAAGAATGAGGCATGGGATATAATTGAGTGGCCGGATGGAAGAAAATATGTTGGTAGCAAATGGTTGTTTAATAAGAAGTTTAATGCAGAAAGAAAAGTGAAGAAATACAAAGCTCGGTTAGTAGCAAAAGGTTATTCTCGGGTAGAGGGAATTGACTTTGGTGAGATTTTTTCTCATGTTGCTATGTTAACTTCTATTATACTTCTTTTATCTATTATTGTTTCTTTTGATCTTGAAGTGGAACAAGTGGATGTGAAGACATCATTCCTACATGGGGATCTAGAAGAAGAAATCTAAATGAAGTAGCCAAAAGGCTTTATAGTGAAGGGAAAGAAAGAGTTGGTCTGTAAGCTAAAGAAGTCACTATATGGTCTGAAGAAATCACCTAGGACGTGGTACCAAAAGTTTGACACATACATCCTTGGATTGGCATTTGTGAGAAGCAGGGCTAATCACTGTGTATATTCCAAGCAGGTTGGTAATCACTTCATTTATGTAGTGTTGTATTTTGATGTCATGTTGTTGGTAGGAAATAACATGGATGTTATCAGGGAGGTGAAATCGCAACTATCCTCCAAATTTGACATGAAGGATCTCGGTGCTACTAACCTTCATTTTGAGAATGGAAATTAAAAGAGATTGTGCAAACAGAAAAATCTAGTCGAATCATAGAAAATATGTTGAGACGATATTGCAAAGGTTTAATATGCATGGAAATAAACCGGTCAAGGTTCCTATTCCTATAGGTGTAAAGCTATCTGCATATCAGTGTCCCAAGACACAGGAAGAAGAAGAGGACATGTCCCATGTTCCATATGCTAGTGCAGTTGGCAGTTTGATGTATGCAATGGTCTGTACTAGACCGGACATTGCACATGCAGTGGGAGTTTTGAGCAGGTATATATCAAAACCATGGAAGGAGCATTGGACAGCAGTAAAGAGGGTCTTTAGTTATTTGCGTGGCACTACCAATTATGGATTGTGCTACCAAGGAAGACCAGGATTGGACAAAGTGGTGCACATACATGGCTTTGTTGATGCAGACTGGGCTAGAGATCTGGATCGAAGAAGATCTACAAGTGGGTATTTGGAGGAGCAATCAATTGGATGAGCAAAAGACAGGTTGTAGTGGCACTCTCAACTATAGAAGCTGACTACATGGTAGCCACTCATGCAAGCAAGGAAGCAGTATGGTTACAGAGATTGTGTTCAAGTATTGGATCGATACAACAAGCAATGAGATTAGATTGTGGCAGTCAAAGTGCAATCTTCCTGGCAAAGAACCCAACTTATCATTCGAAGACAAAGCATATTGATGTTCAGTATCACTTTGTGAGAGACATGGTTGAGGAAAAGAAGGTGTTGTTGGAAAAGGTTGACACTTTGAAGAATGTTGCAGATTCATTGACAAAGTCTGTGAGCACAGAAAAGTTCTCTTGGTGTAGAGTAACAATGGGCATTGTTGCCCTGGATTGTTGACTATATAATCATGTGGACCCCTAGATGAAAATAAAACAACAAGTGGGAGAATGTTGGGTATGTGTTATATTATTTGCATGTGTGTGTGTGGGCATGTCAGATTCGACAACTGCATCTGACGATCCCTCTAGTAGTGTCATTTGTGTCGTGTGCACCAGGCGCTTCCTAGGGGGGTTTTTTGGGTGGTTTTTGCTATTTTTAGTGGTTTTCTAAATTAATCCTGGATTAAGGGATTAGGGTTTTGGTATCTACGGAATACCTAAAAACATTGTATATATTGTATGGTGAATGGTGAAATTCGACATAATGAATATAAGAAAGGTTTTTCACGGTTGAGGGTTTTCGGTATAAATCTTTGTGTACTATGTGTACGAGCCATTGATTAAATTCTATTTTGCTTAAGAATCTATATGCATTGCTTTACTTCACAGGTTTAAAACTTACAAAAATGGTGTTGTTGAAAGAAAGAAACACACATTAAAATAAATGGCTAATCGTATGATCTAATATAAGGGACTAAGTTTAAAGTATTGGGTGGAAGCCATCAACTGTGCAAATTGCATAGTAAATCACACTCCCATAAAGGCTCTTAAAAATATAACACCGAAAGAAGCTTGGACTAAAATTAATCCAGATGTAAGTCACTTATGTGCATTTGGCAGTATAGCATGGGCTCACATTCCTGATGAGAACAGGAAAGCATTGCATCCTAAAAGTGAGAAGTGTATATTTGTTGGTTATTCTGAAAATGTCAAAGGTTACAAACTTCTTCAACCACATTTCAATGAAATTATTATTATAAGAGATGTTAAATTTGATGAAAATATCTTGTCTTGCGAGCTAAATTCGATGATTATGCCTTCTTTGGCCTACGAGCCATCTTCGACATGTGTGCCATATTTTGTTCTTATTCTGGTTTCTTCTTCATATGATGACAGTGAGGATGAAAATCCACCTGCGCTAGCTCAGCTTCCTCCAAATGAGTCCATTTAACCTGAACCAACACCAACACCACCTCTTCCTAGATGGGTATGTTCAATACGAGAAACAGTTGATGATCTTGGCAATGATCCTTTAGATCAGCGTCAGACACGTTCACAATTCTAGTGAACCTCTTCTATTTTGGCTCAAGTTTCATAGACTCATGATCCAAAGACATTTGCAGAGGCTTCAGGTCATCCAGATTGGGATATAGCAATGAATGAAGAGTATTGTTCTTTAATGGGAAACGACACTTGGGATATTGTACCTCTTTTGAAAGGAAGAAAACTTGTCAGATGTAAATGGGTCTACAGAACTAATTATGCATCAGATGGAAGTGTTGAAAGACACAAGTCTCGGTTAGTTTCCAAAGGATTTTCCCAAGTTGAAGGAATTAACTATAATGAAACCTTTCCCCCTGTAGCCAAAATTAATTCCATCTGCCTTGCTCTTTCCCTTGCTACCTCACATAAACGGGAGGTCCATCAGATGGATGTTAAATATTCCTTCTTGCATGGGGATTTGCAAGAATAAATCTATATGGAACAACCTCCTAGCTATGTCCAGAATGACTCTAGCCTTATTTTTCACCTCAAGAAATATTTTTATGGTCTTAAGAAAGCTCCCTAAGATTGGTATGCCAAAATGGATAGCTTTCTTATTGAAAACAGATTTTCTAAATGTCATTTTGATCCTAATGTCTATACCAAGAAAGTAGGAATCCATCTCATAATCCTTATCCTTTATGTCGATGACCTTATCCTTACTGGTAGTGACTCCAAACTTTTAAACCATGTGAAAACTAGTCTTAAGAAGAAATTTGAAATGACAATCTTAGGCTTTTTGCACTATTTCCTTGGCCTAAAAATTTTGCAAACCAATGAAGGAATTTTTCTTTCCCAGTATAAGTATGTTTGTGACCTTCTTCATCACTTTCGCATGGAAGATTGTAAACCAACCCCTTCTCCCTTCCAGTCTAGAGTCAATATTGTTTCCACCTATACTTCTCCCGAAATTGATGCCACTTTGTACCGTCAGTTAGTTGGTAGCCTCCTATACTTGACTCATTCTTGTCTAGATCTTTCCTTTGTTATTGGTCTTGTTTCCCGGTATATGCAAACACCTCATGGAAGCCATTGGAAAGTAGCTAAAAGAATACTTCGGTATGTCGGGGGTACATTTCAGTTAGAGATACATTACATTTCAAGGGGGACTCATTTATTGGTTGGTTTCACTGATTCAAATTGGGTCGGAGACCTTGATGATCAAAAGTCTACTTCAGGTTATGTTTTCAGCCTTGTCTCAGAACCTATCACTTGGGCCTGTAAGAAACAACAGGATATGGCACTTTCTTCAGCATAAGCAGAGTACCTAGTAGTGGTAAATGCAATTCAGGAAGCCTTATGGCTTAGACAGATCCTTTCAGAGTTTGGATTCTAGCAACAACATCCAACTTGATTTTGGTGCGACAATCAGAGTGCCATCAAGCTCACCAAAGACTCAATCCAGCATTAGCACAGCAAACACATCGCGCTACACATGCACTTCATTAGAAAGCTCGTTCATGATCAAGTTATTGAAGTGCTCTTTTCCCTACAGAAGATCAAGTTGTGGACATTTTCACAAAGTCTCTTACAGAAGCAAAGTTTTCAAAAATTCGATCTATGTTAGGAGTTCAGGAAGTTGTCATTAAGGGGAGATAGGTTCTAATGTTTCTTCCTTCTCCTATTGTGTCGCTTTTGTAAATCCTTCAATCCTATCCCAAGTTGTTCTTAAGGGGGGATGTTAGGATATTTATACACTTAGGAGTTAGTTAAGATCTACTTGGTCCAATGTGTCGTTAGGTAAAAATGTGTTTCTTTAGTATGAATTTGTAGTTAGGAAATACGACAGTCATGATATGTTCCCGACATAGAGTGATCTGGCAGTTCGTATGCTCTCGATATTAATGACTACATTGATATGTGGATTAACACCTGATTGGTCCATGATATCTATTTAAAGAGCATGGAGGGTCATTTTCTAATGATCGATTGTGAGAAACTCTCTTGTAAAATATCTTTGTAATTTTTTTATTTTGCATTAATAAACTGCTCCAAGTGACCGCGTTAGTTGGGGTCGTGGATGTTTCCCCATAGGGGTTTTACCACGTCAAAACATCGGTGTGTTGATCTTTGATATGGCTGTGTGAGTAGTTACTGAAGGTGTTTGTCCTCTGTTGGAATACCTATGTTGTTTTTCAAACAAAAGATATGGAATACATAATGCATCATTAAAATGGCCATCATCTAGCTAATTGTTCTAGACCATGCAATGCTAAGAGATATGTCATCACAAAAAATATTTTTTTGGTGTTACATTCATTAAGAGCAAAAAATATGGCTTTATCCTTATCCATACGATAAGATGCTCCAAAATTAATAAGCCACTCATTAGAAGAGAAGTAGATGTTGCATTGAAGGAAAAACTAGATGCAGGAAGTGCATGTCCATGAGAAGAAATGTTAGAAGAAGTATAAAGATTGATGGTGTTCTTCTTCATTATAAATTCTAAGGCTTCCATATTCTTGAAAGATTTAGATTCTATATGACCATCTCACTGCAAAAATTACAATTTCTCTTAGTCTTCTTTCCTTTTGATTTAGTTCCTTTATAACCATTGGGAGTAGGAGCTAGTTGAGAGGGTTTGGGACCCTTGTTTTGCTTGTTGTTGAAAAAATATTGCTTCTTTATATTCTTGGAGCCTTGCATATATTGTGCCACTAAGGCTTTGTTAAATGTGACATCAATGTTGGTCGCTCCAAGATGCAATAGCTTATCCCGCTCTCTAATAAAATAATAACAAAAAGCTTCAAAAAAGGGCATTTTATAAGTGGCCCCTTGACTAATAAGTATACAAAAAAATATTACCCATTGCTAAGCTTAACAACAATAGTATATGTAATGTGTTCATCCTTCTTTCTGATATACAGTCTTCAAGTAAAAGCATAAGTGTTTTAAACTTAGATATATAATATTCAATGAAAGAGAAATCACTAGGATTTAAAGCAATTAAATTTTTTTCGAGATGGTGATCTCGAATCTCATTGTGTTTACCAAACATGATTTTCATCTTTTGCCAAGCTAATTCTATAATCTCAATTCCCTAAAGGTTAAACTTTAGATCACTAGACGTGGACATTATAATTAATCCAAGTGTTTTATCATGTTTATTTTCACATTTGTCTTTCTTTATTGTTGACTAGGGGCAATTTATGTTCTCAAGGTAATGTGATAAAGTCCCCTACTTCTTAGTAAATCCATCATACAGGTTTTCCATGAGAAGTAGTTTGAACTAGTAAGCAAGTGATCAATTAGATTAGCCATATGACAATATACATGTAAGGTGGTTTAAAAGGTATAAATTCACTCTCCAAATGGAAAAAGTTCGAAAAAATAGGTAGGTTAAAAAAATGGTATTGAAAACAAACTCTAAATGTCAAAGTTATGCCATTTTGAAGAGAGGTGTGAAAAGTAACCAAGGTGCCATGTGGCAAGTGGAGGTTGTCCACATGGTGGGTGCACAATGAGGTTGTCGATTTGAAAAAAAGATGATCCTCTAACTTTTCTTATTAGTTCATTTTTACAAATAAGTTACTTTTACAATAAAATAAGTGAGAATTACTTTTATGATAAAGTTACTTTATAATTTAAAGTTGCATGCAAAAGTAACTTTAAAAAAACAAATAAAGTTACTTTATGAGTGATTCACTTTTATAATTTAAGTGAGATGCAACTTAAAATAAAATTATCTCATAATTTAAAGTTACATGTTTTTTTCATAAAGTAACTTCGAAAAGAAAGACTTGAACTTCAAACATCTATTTTAACGAGTGAAATTAAATGTTTTAATATAGTAGTTATATGTAGTATAAAGCAAAAATCTAAAGTAGTTAGGAAAAAAAAAAAAAAACTTGTAATAATGTATTACTTATAGCCTAAAAGCTAAAGAGAAGTAATGGTGGGTACTCCATGCCTTTAAAATTTTAAGTAGAATTCGACAAATCTAGGTGTTAATAACGATTGACAATGTCACAAGTGTAAATTGAAGTCTTCAAAACTTTTTTTAAATGATTTGATAAATAAAAATTGTGGAATATTATTTTTAGCTATAACACTCCAAAGTGTGATTGATCTTGAATACACATGTTTTTCTAAACTTCTAAACAAAAGACTATCAAACCTATCTAATATTAAGTAATTAATTTTAACTTAAACAATAACAACAATAGTAAAATATATTTATGATTACATAAATAAAAATGTTGTTATATTTAAATTTGAAATCAAAGCCATTTAATATCATTTAATTAACTTTAACTTAGACAATAAAAACAAAACTATTATATGATTAGATAAATAATGTTGTTATATTAAAATTAGTAGTTATTGGGTGGGGGTCTTCTCGATCCTAGAGGAAACATTGTCGCTCACTATTCATGGGGAGTGGGAGCCGCTTCTAACAATATTGTTGAAGCATGTGCTCTTTTCTAGGGACTAAGTATTTCCAAGGAAAGAAATATCACAAATCTTATAGCCTTTGGTGATTCAATGCTGGAGATTCGAGCGGTCATCAACAAAACCCAATTTGGAACCAATTTATACAATGGAATAATAAATCATATCATCACTCTAAGGAAAAAAAATGACAAGTTCAAACTCTATCATGTCAAACAACACTTAAATTCTCTTGTCGATCATCAGGTCAAGTTAGGAGCTAGATTGTCAAAAGGAGAAATGATGGTAAATGGGGTTGGGGGGACTCATGTCCTACCTTGATGTTTGTTCCACCCCTTTCATTTTACGCTCCCATAAGCTGGAAAGTGGTGGCTCTGGGGTTTTGGGCTTCCTCCTCACACAGTTGGGGATTAAATTCCCCTATGCTAGATTTGATTCTAAGGTGTGGTGTTCTATATTTGAAGCGGTTTCAATGGTTTCAATTATGTCCATTTCTCCTGTGATGAATTATCATGTCTACATTATTCAGGGTGCAGTAAAGGTTTTAACTTGGGAGAGGCTCATGCTCAACAACAAGGAATCTCTACTCACCAGGTTTTACATTGCTAGTCTTGGTCAGCTAGAATCATGGCGAACTTTGTGCTTTATTTGTCTCTTTGATGTAGTAGATAGAGGGGATTTTCTTTTTTTCTTTCTTTCAATCTCAGGTGATGCTAAGGATCTTGGTCATACCAATTTGTTTTCTCTCAATTGTGAGTTCTCTTTGATTGTTATTTGGGCCCGAGAGTTGGGTATATTGAAAAAATGGGTTTATTAGTCGGGTTTCCCATAACCTCCAGCCATGGATCCCTCTTGGAATGATTTTAGGCAAGTGCTCAGGAGACATGAGGAAATATGTCAGTCCAACAGCTCATCTCTTCATCATCATCTCTCTAGCAAATTTGGGGATTTTGAGCAAGCCCTGGCCAACTTGACTATATCCAAAAATCAAGAAATAGAGGTGGCTCTAACTACTCTCAACAAGAGGATGGATGACATGGAATATGAAATCCATCAGATAAAGTCTTGGCTCAACATCCAACCTATGGTATCTTCTTCTTGCGTTCATGGTGAAATGCTTCCCAGAGAAGAGGGGGCTAACAGTGGCGTAGGCACCAGAGACAAAGGCATCACCCCTAAGGATAATGAGGAAGGTGTTTCTCCTAGAGGTCCTAAAATTATGGGCTCTGTCTCTTCTAACTAATGTATATTTTACAAGGTTACTTGGTGTTTAGGAAGTTTTTACAAGGATGTAATTAACTCTGATGAGCCTAGTAATTGTCCAAGTACACTCATTTTTCCTTCTGTTATAGCTTTAAAAATTTTGACACGCTGGAAGCCTCTTTTGTAATATGTTTTCTCGTTGTTTACTTCGACACAACCCCTATTAATATAATCTAATTTCAGTTATGGTTTTAAAAAATATATCAAAATTAGTAGTTTACTTAAAATTTGAAATTCCTTTTGTAAAGATAAAGAGATTTTGAAAATAAAAAATAATTTAATAGCCTTATATATAACATTGACATTATATTAAGATTTAAACATTGGATGGCTTTTAAACGAAAAATTATTGTGGTTTAAATTTGACATGCATTGCTTTAGAATGCAAAGACAATGATTTCACTTTTAGGTTTTGTTGATTATTTAAGAGATTATTTTAAAGAAATTGTAGCCATAAATAATGTCATTGGTTTACATATAAACAAATTAACACATTTCATAATAAAGTGCAAAGTAATCATATAAATTTGGAACATCATATCCCCAAAACACAAGATACATATCGAGAGTTTATAAACCCTAAAAAATATTGTCCATTTGTTTGTGATGAATGTAAACAAAGAGTGCATGCAAACCAACATTTACATAAAGTACAATATTACCCGCAAAATAAAAAATACATATCTAGAGTTTATAAACCCTAAAAAATATTCCACTTGTCTTTCAACTTTATTTTGCAGGCTTTGCTCTTAATAAACTAATGCACACATACAAAAATTTCTACAAACTTATTTTGAAACCATGTATAAATTTGCATTACATATATGTATAGAGTTTCAAAGTTTGAATCGCACAAAGCTCATGATGCTTTCATCTACGTGCTTCTTCCATAGATTTGGTAAAAAATATTTCTCAGATAAATATTAGAGGCTAACTATAGAGGATTGTTTGAGAAGTTAGAGAAAATTTTCATGATAGGTGAGAGTCATTTCCAATTTAAAGAATTGAATCTCTCTCTCTCTCTTCACTTTTGATCAACTAGAATAAGCAAATTTATAAATGCTTCTTAACATCAATTAAGTGGACTAATCTCTTTATACATTATAGTTGAATTCATACATTCTATTATCAATTATGAATCAAATGAACTCAAATCTTCATATACAATTTACGTTTTAGTTAATTTTAATAAAATAAATTATTTTTTTTATACAATTTAGTTTGGTTTATAAATGCTATTCGGTTTTAACTCCATTAAATTTATAAATGCTTGTACTTAATATTAATTAAATGAAATAATTTAAATTTATGAATATCATTAAATTTTAACTTAGTTAAATTCATAAATATTTTTACTTAATTTTAATTAATTAAATTAATTTCTTTATACAATTTTATTGAATTCATCAATAATATTAAATTTTAAATGGAATAACTTTTTTTTTATGTAATTTGATTGAATTTATAGAAAATATTTAATAAATATGTTTAAACTATGATATCGAAAACTTCATCCATAATAACAATTTGAAATTAACCTTTTACACTAATAATAATTCAAAATTAATTATTTTAAAATATTTTTAAACACTATTTAACAAATTATTAAATAATTTTATAAATAATAAAAAAATTTAAAAAATTCACATCACAATTTAAGGTTAATTAAACATTTAGTAAAATATTCATATTATTAATAAAAAAATATTATTTTATTTATCCTTATAATAAAAAAAATTGCAAAAATTAATAATTTTATTAAAGATCTACCATGTTCAATTAAAAAAAAAAAAATTGAGTTTGTTGTTCAAAGATCTTAGAAAATATTTTAGTTTGAAGAGTTGATTAAGAATTGTGTCAAGAAGACTGCGAAAAAAAAAAACAGGGCGGCGGCGGCAGAGAAGGCGAGGGTTCGATTTTAGGGCTTTGGCCTGGTCCTGCAGCTCTCCACAGGCCCGCTGGCCTCCTCCCGACCTGATCCAGGCGTCAAGCTCGCTCACGGCAGTCCCCAATGGTGGTTGTGACGTTCCTGGTGGCTACACCTGTGGCTGTTGCGCCCCCTCTCGTGGTTGCGTCCTACATGGCAGTCGGCGCCCCCCTGCTCCTGCACGCGCCTCTGCAAACGCCTGTGCCAAGCCCGACGGAGGTTGCTCCGCCCGCCCTCTCCCAGATCAGAGTCCCTCTTTGGGCCGTGCGGGACAGGCTTCTTTCAAGGATACTGCCTCCCTTCGAGGGGGTTCTTCGGCTCCGAATACTTCGATTGTTGAAGCCCCGGCAGTTTCTATCCAGATGTCGAAGGAAGTACTGGAGTATTCCTCTCAGCTCAGCAAGTTCGCCCTGGTTTGAAGGTTTAACGGCTTTTGGCCGAATCTGGTTGCTATTCGCTCCTGGATCGACTTCGAATGGTCCCCGCTTCTTGTGGGTGAGATTACAGTCTGCCCCCTTGCGAAGGGTTTTTTCACAGCTATCTTTGATTCTTTTGATGAAAGAGACTTGGTTTCCAGCTCCGGGCCGTGGTTCTGGGGCAGAGCAGGGCTATCCGTGCAGCCGTGGACCCCTGACTTTGATCCAGCCACAGCCTCTATTTCTACTGCTCCGGTCTGGGTGTGTCTCCCGTCACTCCCCCTGCACTTCCGGGGGGACAAATCTCTTGAAGCTATCGGAAATGGCATAGGGAAATATCTATGCAATTGCCCTAAAGTTGCCCTAGTCAACTCCACCTTTGCCCGGATCTGTGTAGAGATGGACTTCAACAAGGGTTTCCCAGCAGAAATCATCCTCCTCGGAGAGAACTTCTCTTGGACCCACAAGATCGATTTCGAGAACCTCTGTTTCAGATGCAGGGTTTGTTTTGAAACAGTGCACATAGCCCGGAATTGTGAGAAGTCATCTGGGAAAAGAAGATCATCCCGACACCAAAGGCCCACTTGGTGGACAGGAGCGCAACCGGAGAAGCAAGCTGAAGCAAAGATCCCGCCGTCAGAAGCTGAAGGGGAATCCGTCTCCGTCCTCAAAGAACCTGTTAAGGGGGAAGACCCAGCGGAAGCAGCTCTGCCCAGGGCTTCAAGCCCAACCAAGAAAGCCTCAAGCTGGGTCGATATTGCTGAGGCAGAAGAAGTGCAAACTCAGCCGGAAATTCATAACCAGGGTCAAAGCAATGAATGGCAGGTTGTCACCAAAAGGAAAAAAAACGTCTATCAGCGGGAAGATGTAATGACACGAAGCCGCTCTGGCTCGCTGAAATAGCTATCAACAAGATGTATTTTGAGTAATGTGTAACGTTTCCAGGATCTTGAACTTTAAGTGATAGAAATCACTCTCGATGTAAAGGAACCAGTGGCTTGCCAATGTTTTACTGGCCAGTCCACCTTCTTAATATAATCCATAACCATTTTCGTCAAAAAAAAACCATGTTCAATAAAAAAGAATAATGTTCTTTTCATATTTTTTTTTCTGTAAGTTAGAATTATTATATATAAAAGGCCTTCCAAAACCAAAGTAGAGGTTCAAACTACAGAAATAGTCATACTTTAATTATTGGACTGCCCCAACAGAGGGGAAACCAGTCCAGCCAGCAGGGGAGGCAAGCATAAGTGGTGTAATAATCTAAGAAAAATAGTTTCAAACTGACTTGTCACCAGCTAAAAAGAAGAGAAGCTAATAAAACTTAAGTGCCACTATGGACCTAGACATTTGGCGAAAAACCTGGCCAGGTGGCGTGGATGGCCTCGGACCAAGGTTCCTCCTCGACATACGTCACTTGGTTTTCCCACTGCATTCCAGCTTCCACACTGCTCTCGGTTCTATCGGCACCTGGCAAAGTATCCTGCAGCATTCGTTGTGTTGTGTCCACCTCCACGGCCATGTCCTCGTGCTTGGCATGGTCCAACCCTTTCCCTGTGGATCGTTGCACCTGGGCGTTTCCTTCACTAGTAGCTGCGCAAGGTTCCTCTGCTGTAGCCGCACCAGCCGGGTCCGAGGGGAAAGCCTCTTGAAGGAAGGAAAGGAGCTGAAGAAGGACCGCGACCTTTCCATCTGTGGCTTGCAGATGAAATTGAAGGTCCTCCACCCCCTGACGCAGTTCAAAGCCCAAACCAAAGAGGATGGCTAGGATTTCTCTCAATTGCGTATCGAAGAAAGAGTCAGAGGACTGGTTCTCGGAGATCCGAGGCTTGCGAGGAGGAGGTGGCTCTCCCACGGTTTTCTTTAATGAATCAAGAACTGGTTTAGGGGGAGGATCAACCGTTGGAGGGGAAAGGAGGGGGCGTGAGGAGGAACACGGCAGCCTGGGGACAATAGCTAGACAATCAAACTGCGAAACGGGCACAGCGGGAGAGGGAGGAAGAAATGGCTCGGCCTGGAGAGAAGAGGAGGAGAAAATGGAGGGCGAGTCAGGGGGCGAGACAGAAGGCCGGTGAGGTTTCCATGGAGAGCCTCTCCGCGGCCTCCCACTTGGGTGCGGCATGAGGTTCTTCTCGTGACAGCCAAAAGTGACCAGGTGCAACAGGCATAGGTAGAGTGCCAGGAGTCGAATAGAGACCGCAAAAATCATGAAGGTTCAAGAAAGATCAGGCCATGGCAGCAGGGGGGGGATCCATTCGGAGCGCGAGCGGAGACGAGGGGCAGACACAAGAAACCAGGCCATGAAAATAAGCGTGAAGGGAGAGGGAGGCTACATAAATGAGATGCTATGATGTCGTAAGAGCAATTTAATGCAGGGGTGGGGTGGCGGGCAATGGCACGAGCCCGTCACATGGCTCCATGCCCCGTTGGCCGATCCCTGCCTCCGTTGCACGCCAAGTGTTCCGCACTAGCACCCCATCCAGGGGTGTGTCCATCGTTCCAGCTTTTCGGATACATTGCTAGAGAATAGGGTGATCAGGTTCCAGGGCTGAGTTGCATAGGAGTTCTGGTCCACTTCAGTTGGTACCCATATTAGCCAGTTCATCCGCAACTTGATTCGCCTTCCTCCTGATGTGAGCAGGTATGACAGCCTGATTTGGTTGCAATAAGTCTGTGATTATATGTAGCCCGTGTGAGAGTCTCCAACTAGGCGACATTTTGTCCGGGTTCGCTCCATTTAAAATTCTGCGCAGCAGATTGATGATGATTTGAGAGTCCCCCTCGACTATTAGCTTGGTGAAATTGTTTTTGATGGCTAATTGCAGTCCTCTGATAAGTCCCCAAAGTTCTGTTGCATTGTTCATGGAATGACTGAGGGATCCTGCGCTTATGAGAAGGATGTGCCCATGATGGTTGCAGAAGACTACACCATAGCCCGCTGTGCCTG
>ML781478.1:463161-484648 GCA_009831015.1 Picea engelmannii | reverse complement strand
GGGAGTGTTGATCAAGTCTTCGTCAGTCCACGGCTGAAGGTTGAGAGTTTCCAAGATATTGCGATGGCATTGATGCCAGCAGTGTTGCCACGGGAGGGAGACACTTCTGAAAAGTCTTATGTTCCTTTCTTTCCAAGTTTGCCACAGGATGAAGCCTGGAAGTAGTTTCCAAATACGATTGAGGAGGGGAGAATGGAAATCCTGGTCCCTCCATTCCGTAATGGTGTCGATGATACTATCTCTATGGCGGTCCGAGGTGCACATGATAAGCACCGCTTGATCCCAAATTTGAGCAGTATAAGGGAAAGAATTGAGGAGGTGGTTCATGGTTTCATATGCCTCTCCACAAAGCATGCAAATAGACGGCCCAACAAAACCCCTTTTCGAGAGGTTATCCCAGGATAGAATGCTTGAGTGGGAGACAAGCCAGAGAAAGAGGATGATTTTTGGCCAGTGTTTAAGACTCCAGATTTTGTGCCAAACTTTCCTTGAAGGGAGGGGTCTATTTGAGTTTTGATCTGATAGGCTTCCCGCGTGCTGTAGGTGCCCTGTGGCCTGTACCCCCACCAAAGGATATCCTCTCCTGCAATTTTGGGAATTTTTCGTTTGGCCAGTTCTTCTTGCCAGGGTACCAGGTCCACATGCGCCTCCAGATTAATGTCTTACATGTCCAGGTGCCAGCAACGCCAGGTGTCTTCTGGGGTATTGTCCTACCAGTAGTCAGCTACTCTTGTCAGGCCCGCACGTGTAGCTTGGGTGCAGATGTCCCTAGCCCAATCCTCATTGTCCAAAACTCACCATTATTGCCAGGAATCTCTCCAGAAAAGAGTTGTTTTCCCATTTCTGATTTCCCAGAAGGCATGTCGAGTCACCAACTGTCTGTTCTGCTTAGCCTCTATCCAGATTAAGGAGCCTGGGTTGTCCCCATTCCATCGAATTAGGTTCTTCTCCGCCACATTTGGAGCATATTTCTTCCTCCAAAGTCTGGCCTAGAGATCCTTGGGGTTTTTTAACCACCGCCACCAAATTTTGGTGCTTAGAACTTTGTTCATCATGAAGGGGTCCCGTAAACCCAAGTCGCCTTGCTCTTTGGGTCGACAGAGTTTGTCCCAGCTGACTAGCGCTATTTTCTTCCCTGAGTTGAGGCCTTGCCAAATGAAGTTTCTTTGTAAGATTTTAATGGTTGTGAGAACGAACTTCGGGGCAGCCAGTGCTGAGAAGGTGTAGATTGGAAGGGCCTAAAGAACAGCTTGGAGAAGAGTAAGACCACTGGGAAGGTTTAATACTCTGTAGGTCCAGGAAGAAAGCCTCTTGGTAAAGGAGGATAAAAGATGTTCCCAAGAGGAGTTCCGAAGGGCATTGTCAATCAAGGGAATTCCAAGGTATTTGGACGGAAGGGAGCTTCTATTGAAACCTAGGATATCAGAGATATCTTGATGGATCGGAGGGGGCGTATCGAAGAAGAAAATTTGGGATTTATCCTTGTTGCAGTCCAGGCCTGAGGCGTCCGAGAAGGTTTGGAGGATCGCTAGGAGAGAGTTGGCTTCGTGGATGGTTGGGGTGCCCTTCAAAAGCGTGTCGTCCACAAATTGACTGTGCGAGATAGGGGGGGAAATGCCATGCAAGGGGAGGCCTGTTAGAAGGTTGCTTTCAACTGCTGCATGGATGGATCGATTAAGACCTTCGGCCAAGATGATGAAGAGGAAAGGGGAGAGAGGATCTCCTTGTCTAATTCCTCTTGAGGGGGAGAAAGGTCGAGAGGGAACACCATTGATGAGAATGGAGAAGAATGTCGAGGAGGTTAGATTCAAAATCCAATTCACCCAACGTTGATCAAAACCAAAAGCTAGGAGCATTGCCCGCATGTATCCCCAGCTTATCTTGTCAAAGGCTTTAGAGAGGTCTAATTTGAGGAGCATACCTGGTGTTTTGGTCTTCTATAGAGAGTGAATCACTTCATGGGCTAGGATGACGCTATCCAGGATTTGTCTGCCCTCAACATATCCTGATTGCTACTGGGATATGATTGTCGGTAAGATAGTCTTGAGTCTCCTGGTTATCACTTTTGTTAGGAGTTTGTAGATGACATTGCAGAGAGCTATGGGCCTGAACTACTTGGGATGGTGTGCATGCCCCTCTTTGGGTACTAAGGAGAGGAAAGTCGCATTGAGAGCCTGGAGGACTTGTCCGGTGGCTCTAGAGTCTTCCAAAATTTCCCAAACCTCTACCCTGATCATCGGCCAGCAATGGTGCAAAAAATCGTTGGTGAAGCCATCGGGTCCAAGAGACTTGCATTTGGGGGTGTCCTGAAGCGCTTGATCCACTTCCTCGATTGTGATGGGTCGAAGTAGTGCTGAGTTTTTCTCCTGGGTAACGAGGGAGGGCACATGCTGCGTAACCTTATTGATGGCCTCATATCTATCCGGGAGTGGTTCTGTGAGGAGATCTTGATAATAGTCTATCAAGGTTGTTTCCATGTCTTCATGGGAATGAATGGTTTCCCCATCAGCAGAGATAAGATGCGTGATCTTATTAGAGTGCCTTCTGTGGATGACAGTTCTGTGAAAGAATTTGGTATTGTGTTCCCCTTCCTTGAGCCATTGGATGCACGATTTCTGTTTCCATAAGATCTCTTCTTGTCTTTTCCTAGCATCGAGTTGTTGATTTACTTTTACTTCTTGGGCTTTTAGCTCCTTCGTTAGCCCCTTCATTCTGATTTGGTTTTGAATCTCACCCATTTTTTCTGATAGTTGCTTTTGGGAGTCGAAGATATTGCCAAAGGTATGCTTATTCCAGAGTTTGAGAGTTTGTTTGAGGTTCTTTAACTTTTGTTGGAATCTGTACATTTTGGAGCCATGAGAGACCTCTGCCTCCCTCCACCAGTCCTGGATATTTTCTTGGAAATCGGGATGGTCAAGCCAGAACTGTTCAAACCTGAAGGGTTTCTTACCAGGTGTGGCTGGGACATCCAACCATAACTGTATAGGCCAGTGATACGAGCCAGAGAAATTCAAGATGGTAGCTTCCATAGTCGTTCCTTCCATCATAAGGGAGTCAGAGATGAGGAATCGATTTAGTTTGCAAGCGATTTGGTGTATTCTGGTCCTTCTGTTTGTCCAAGTGTAAATGCCATTGTTGGCCTCCAGGTCGATAAGGTGAAGATTGTCTATGAGGCTATTGAAGTCGTTGGATTCTCGATCCAGTCGTCTTGATCCTCCTTTTTTTTCCTCCAGGCTGCGAATGATGTTGAAATCTCCACCAACAGTCCATCTGTTATGCTGTGTTAGACTGGATAAGTAATTCAGGCTCCTGAGGAAGGCTTGCTTATCCCTTGGGCTGGCCGGGCCGTAGACATTGGTCAGGTGTCCGAGCTTGTTTGAGCCTATGAGCCTATAATCTGTTGTAATGGACCATCTAGTGGCGAGGAAGTTTTCCATCAGCACTGAGGTGGTGTTCCAAAGAATAGCCAATCCTCCAGTTGTGCATGTTGCGTCGGTTGAAGCCGCTTCCCCCTGCTTCCAACAGTAGGGAAGTAGCTTGTCGATGTCTTCTGAAGTGCATTTTGTTTCCTGCAAAAGTACTATGTCAGGTTTTTCCGCTAAGATCAGATCCCGTAGCATTTTTTGTTTGCTACGTCCGTTGAGGCCTCTGATATTCCATGAGATGATCTTCATGATTATGGGGGGGTAGGGAGAGGAGGGAAGTTGTTCGAGATCAGGTGGATTTTCCCTGAGTTTACCATAAAGTGGCCTATTTCCTGTATAAGTTTATTGGTTGATTTCCTCCCTCTTTTCTTTTCGTCTTTCTGAATTTTATTTGGGTTTTTTGACTGACTGCCCTGGATTCCTAGAGCTTTGCTAGCTCGAGCTGAGGACCCAGTTGAAGAGTTGAGAAAGACCTTGTGCACCTTCCGTAATTGATCCCTGGGTATGGTGTAAAGTTTTTGATGCTTGTAGGCATGCTCGAGGTGCTCCAGATCCACCCCGGCTAGTTCTTTCTCCTCCAACTCCATTTCTGCATCCCCGTCCTCTGTCTCCAATAAGTCTTGCAGGTCCTGAGCCATGTCTAGGGGGGGGAGATCTGACTCCTTACCCTGTGGGGGTCGTTCAACTCTTTGGCTTGTAGACTGGGGTCCATTATCCGGAAGTGGTTCATTGGGGTTCATAAGGGTTGTGGGGTTCTCTGGTTGATCTTGTAGAATTGCAAATTTATTACTAGTTGAGGGATCCTTACTTACTTGGGTTGGTTGCTTTCTTCCTCCTTGTCGTCTTTTCCCTGCTGGTTGTGCAAAGTCGTCCTTGTCTTTGCCTCTTTCTGGGTTCCCTTCTTTGTGAGCAGTATTGAGAGGGCACTCTCTGAAAAGATGACTATGTTCGTGGCATTTCCTGCATCGGAATGGAATGTGTTCGTAGTCGATGGTTTGGGACCAGTCCTCGTCATGATATTCCAGTATGATGGATCCTGGGAGCGGCTTGGCTATGTTCAGGTACACACAGATTCGCGCATAAGAGGTGTAGCACCGCTGCTTGGTGGCTTCAGAATACTTAACATAGATGTCGATGGTGTTGCCTATGCCGGCCAAGACCTCCTCCAACCAGAATTCCTGGGGGAGAGAGTACAATCTAATCCATACCGGTGCATGGGCAAAGTCCTCATTTTCAGGGCTGAACTTCTTTGTCCAGAATCTTAAAAAGAGTCCTGCCAAGTTGTAAAAGTACGGCCCCCCATCAAAGATGTGATTGTGATCCTCGAGGTTGTGGAGGATGATTGTGAAGAACCCCTTAGAGCCCAATTGTAGCTCATAGTGACCTTTTCATATTGAATTAAATGTTCTTTTCATATTGAATTAAATGTTCCTCAAAAATAAACAAAGGTAAAGTGATAAATCCATCACACAAAATAGCTTTCACTGCATCATGCCCCCACCTATACCATCCTTTAAAAATATTTATTTTAATTATCTTTATAATAAAAAAAATTGCAAAAATTAATAACTTTATTAAAGATAAACCCTCTTCAATAAATAAAAAAAATAGTGTTCTTTTCAAATTGAATTAAATGTTCTTTACAGGCCAGCAAAATTATTCTTGTAATAAAAAAATTTGCAAAAATTAATAACTTTATTAAATATAAACCTTCTACAATAAAAAATAAAATAGTATTTTTTTCATATTGAATTAAATGTTCCTTAACGATAAGCAAAAGTGAAGTGGATAAATCCGTCCCACAAAATAACTTTCAGTGCACCATGCCCCCACCTACACATCCTTGAACCAACACACTTAATCACATGCCAAGGATGGCCATATTCAATACCAAGTAAAATTTATAAACAACAATTAAATCCAAATATCATGGGTTTCTTTATCTCCCTCTACTACAACCTACGTGAAAAAGGAGCAAGACACGTGTGGGGTGTTTCCATTAATTCAATGCTCTTCATTTCCATTAATAAGTCATACACAGTTGCGTCCTCCAAATTCTCAGTTTTTTAGGTATTTGTTTGTGTAAAAATTAAGTAGAGAATAACCTCTCTCAACCATGTTCACAGAGAATGTGGTCAGTGGTTTGAAAAAAACGAGGCAAGATTTAATGTAGAGAGTATAAAATGAGGCAAGATTTAGTGTAGAGAGCGGAACTTGTTCATTTCATGTAGTTGTCATGCAGGCATATTCATTTTGAATTAGAAAACCAAGCGGATATGAATTAGTAAACCAGGCTATTAGAATTTCCCATGCTTTCCGCTCAAGTACTATAATCTATAGATTTTGTATTTTACTTATTTTCTAAGTTTTATTTGGTATTGATAAACTTTATTTTTGCAATTTTAATTTTATAATTTATTAGATTTTATAATTTATTAGAGTATGATTATATATGGGATAACACAATTGGTAAGACGTGCAAATATTCTCTTGGTCTGGTGAGAGGTCACGGGTTCGAGCCTTGTGTCTCTGTGGTCGCGGTTTAGCATCCCATATCATCCACTATGTGGGGAAGTATCGGGAGTCTTGTATCTTTGTGGTCGCGGTCTTGTGTCTTTGTGGTCGCGGTTTAATTTCCCATATCATCCACTATGTGGGGAAGTATCGGTGCGTGGAATTTCCCTCCCTGGAAAAAAAAAAAGATAACCTGTCGCGGTTTAATTTCCCATATCATCCACTATGTGGAGAAGTATCGGTGCGTGGAATTTCCCTCCCTGGAAAAAAAGATAACATGTCGTGGTTTAATTTCCCATATCATCCACTATGTGGGGAAGTATCGGTGCATGGAATTTCCCTCCCTGAAAAAAAAAAAAAAAAGATAACCTTCAAATGTTATAATTTATTAGAATATGATTTAATTTTTGGAAATTTGTAATTTGTTATTTATAATATAATTTATTAGAATATGATTTAATTTTTGGAAATTTGTAATTTTTTATTTATAGTTATGTGGGGTTACTGCTAGGCTTGTTTTATTTCTTGTTTGGAAATAAATTTAATTTTTTTTGTAGATATTGGATCTTGTTTTGTATTAATACAAAATTTGAAAGTTTTTAATGGATTTTTTTTCTTAATCCACTAAAAAAATTATTTGTTTTGGCATGTAATGTAACATCCTCATTATAATATCTAGTTTAATTAATGTTTAATATAAATATAATGTATGGTTGGGGCCAAGCGATGTATATGCGGATTTTATTTATGAATTTTAATAATAAAATGTGATGTTAGATGTTGGGGGACATGGACAGAGATGGGGGATGATTAATCCACAAGAGAGAAGAATGTTTAAGAGTGTCTAAGAGGGGCCCAATGGGGAATTACCCATGTCTATTAATTCAACATGCTTCCTAAAATTATTATTGGTATATGAACCTTCTAATTTTTTGATTGAGTGTCCCCAAAGCCAATCATTGAATAAATGTAAGAGGGTGGATGTGATAAGTCACATCCCGTAGTTATTGAGAGCATGGGGGATAAGTACAATCAGCTTGGGGAAGTGTGTAAGACAAGCAACCAAGCAAAAAGAGGAAAGTTGTATGGACAGTTACAACCATTTTAAATAGTCATGTTTTTTGCATTAACAACAAGAAAATGACAAAAAATAGAGCAATGGAGCTGGAGCGACTATGGAGGGTGAAATCTAGAGTGTATTGGGAGTAGAAGACTGAAGAGTGAGGTTTTCAGGATTGAGGAGTGAACTCCTATGTGAATTGAACTATAACAACAAGTGATTTTTATTGTTTTCCTAGTAGTTTTGCTAGCAGTGATCTCCCTTGAGTTTCCCAGTAGTGAGATTCATGGTTACCTATGCTAGAGAGACCCTGATAAATGAATGGGATGCCTGATGGATTAAAATCAATGAAGGGATGTACAATCCTTGGGTTGGGTAGGTCGAGAGGAAGAGATCTGGTGGAAAATTAGGATAGTTGTACGAGAATACTAGTGGGTTGTGGGATTTTCTGAGTTGTGAGTTGACAGCGAGAGACCGCCCTCTTTTCTGGATTTTTATCCCAATCTCAGGGGTGACTTATTATTGATTTTTGGAATAACAAACCTATGGTTGGGTGGAACATTTGTCCCAAGCAACTAGTTGCACAAACATTTTTAAAATATAAGTATTTTATCTTGTTTTTGTGTTGCATTATGAGTTCAATTTTTGTGTATTAACTCTATGTTTGAGAATAATTTATATGTTGTTGTATTTGAGTTTATTACTTGAATTTTATTTTTATTTTAGAATTTTGTAGATGAATCTATTTCATGGTATCAACAAATGGTTAAAACTATATGTTTTGCTCTAGATAGTAAGCTACATGATTAGTTAGCAGAAAATTTTAATTTTATGAGTATTTCCACAAGTAATGGACCTCAGTTGGGTTGGGGAACGTTACAGATTGGTATAAGAACTTATGGTTCAACATTGGACCCATATGGACTAAGAACCAGTGCGAATTTGGTAAAATTCATTGTTGTGGATTTTGTTTTGTAACGGATTTGGGGAAAATGGAGAAAATTAAAGCAATATCCTGAAATTCGTGAGCAAATTTGAGTATTAAATGTCTCATAATTGTTGAAGAAATGATACAGGGCATAAATATGCAGAGTGGTTGAGTTAAAATTCGACTTGGAAGGTTGAAATTCATGTTTTAATGGTCGTTGTAGAATTGGGCGAAGTTTGATGGATCGACATCGAAGATCGTGTTTGATTTTGAGATCAATGGCCCAGATTCATCATAGAACGACCCAAAAAGCTTATAAGTTTTCGGCAGCTGGGAATATGGATCAAATCAACGATCGAGATTCATCATAGAACGACCCAAAAAGATTATAAGTTTTCATCAGCTGGGAATATGGATCAAATCAACGACCGAGATTCATTTTCAGCAATTTTTAAATTAGATCAGATTGATGGTCGAGATTCATTTTCGGCAATTGGGAAGATGAAACAACTCGACGGTCGAGATTCATTTTTGGTAGTTTGGCAAGTGGATCAGATCGACATTCAAGATTCATTTTCGAAAGTTGGGAAAATGAAACAAATCGATGATCGAGATTCATTTTTGAAAGTTTGAAAGGTGAAGCAAATCGTTGGTTGAGATTCATTTTCTGTAGTTTAGAAAGGGTGTTGTCTAGTTGTTCTACGAAATGGATTTTTTCATCGAAATATGGCAATACAAATTTACACGAATCACTATTTTTTTTGTTCGAAATCCATTAATGGATGTAGAAATGGATTCAGCATGCTGAAAAACCCCTGGGGCACTCGGATTAGACAAAAATAATCACTCAAATCTACAAATCTAATAATTTCTCGCCAGATTTCGGGGAAATGTCCCCGAAAAAAAATCGTCATTTCGTAGAACATTTATCCTACGATGTTTAGAAATTGGAGCAGATCAATGGTCAGATCGACAAGTTTGGTGAAGTGTTTCATTTGATGACAAAAATCGTTGATGGTTAATGGTCGACTCAACAGAATTGGTGAGTTCATTTCTTATACCAAGAGAAGTTGTCGATTGTCGATGAAGAAAAGAGGTGGCAATGTGTCATGCTACATCAGCATACATGTGTCATGGCATGTCAACATCCATGTGTCATGCCACATCAGCTTCCAGGTTCCATGCCAGGCCAGTTGGGTTTCCATCTCAACACTCACTTAGTGCATTGGGTTCTTCATAAATTGAGATGAAGAATAACATGTATTCTAATTAATGAAATATTGTGTAGTATGCATGTACTAACAATAATTATTGCATGCACATTTCTTGTAGAATTAGAGGTACAGAAAAACAACTTTGGTTCTTATATGAGGATTGAAGTTATGGAAGATACCCAAGGATCTTACATCCATGAGGAGGATATCAGAGGTCTGCATGTCAGCATGGAAAATGCTAAGACAGAGTCTAATGGAAGAAGAGGCAGGCAGGATCCTATAACTATGAGAAGCCTACATAGAGAAATGCAGATCTATAGGGAAGATAATGAAATGATTATGAATGCTCGGGAAGATATACTTCAAAGTTAAAATATGTTTCATAGGCAAGTTAACAAAGACTCTGGCACCAAGCAAGCATCTAGTGCTAGACAAGTGACATTATCTAGATCCCATAGCAAAAGGGATGATCCTGGGAATGATAGACAATCAAGAATCAAGAACAGACACCATCATTATCCAAGGCAATCCACTAGAATAAATCATGCAAGTTCAGGGCCAGGAAGCATCCCATGTGTGTCTCCTATTAGGAGGCAGAGAAGAAGGCCTGAGGCATACATCTTGCAAGGTGAACTTAGGAAAATCAAGCCACCAACTTTCAATGTTGAGCACAAGAAAGGAGAAGAGGTTGAGGCCTGGTTGTTGGAAATGTTGGAAAATGGTTGGAACCTATTATGAAACAAACATACAATTCTACAGATAATCAAAGAGGGGATAAACTTTTTGAAGATAAAGGTGGTGTCTAAAGACACCATTACAACACTTAAGCAAATTGCATTATGATCAGAACATCACAATTCATATTGGACATTGATATCTCCATATGATATCACTTGAATCACTTTATGATAATGACCCAAGGGATCTGTTATTTATAGCTTCAATATCTAATCGACTTCCATGAAATCAAGAAGATATTTTCCGCATATAACCGTCGATTGTTAGAGTTGACTCCATCAAATCTATGTTGTCTAGTCAACTCGACAAGGATGCTCAACCCGACCGTCCATGCATCCAACTCATAGTCAATTGTTGGGCTAGTCAATCCACCACCCAATTATCTTCGACTACTAGTCAATTGTCCAACCGACAGGCATGTCGACTACTCGGTCGACTAATGTAGAGATCTAGTCGATCGCTCGACTGACTGTATCCATATGTAGGCTGACTTCCCAACCAAATGAATCTAGGAGAAGTGTGTTGAACCATCAGTGTTTGATTTTCCAACACCTCCCCATCAGCACATGTCTCTAGAAATTCAGGAGGTGAAATTACATCATCCTAACACCCCGTCCATAATTGCATCTTCTTAAAGCCCAAGCAATGTGCAAAGATTGACAAATATAGCTTCAAATAAAGGTTTAATAAAGATATCAACAACCTGATCATCTGTTCTACAATAGTCAATATAGACAATGTCCTCATGAACCAGTTGTCTCAAATGGCGAGCATGGAGCTCAATAAGTTTCATATTATTATGGGAAATAGGATTTTCAACAACTTGTATATCACTTTGATTGTCATAGTAGATTTTAGTCGAGGTATGAACAGGAAGGCAAGTTCTCCTAGAATTTGGCAAATCCAAATTGCTTCAGTACCTACTTGAATGGCACCATAGTATTATGATTTTGTAGTTAACAAGGAGACTACCTTATGTTTTTTGCACAACCACACCAATGGTATAGTTCTTAGACTAAACACATATCCAAAAGTGGACATTCGATCATCATTGTCACCAGCCCAGTGGGAGTCAATGAAGCCAACCAACGAATTTGAAGATTGACAATACTTGATACCAAAATGAGTGGTACCTTTGAGATAGCGAAAATTCCTTTGACTGCTTTCTAGTGGCTTTCTATGGGGTCCTGCATAAACCAAGAAACCACACTAATAGCAAAGGAAATGTGAGGTGAACTGTGAGTAAGATAAATAAGATTGTTGACTAGTTGTCAATATAGTGTAGCATCGACTTTGGGAGTTTGACAAGTTTTGGTGAGATTTACTCCAGATTGAAAATGAGTAGAAAAGGGCTTACAATCAACCATCTTAAAACGTGTCAAAATATCCATCACATATTTAGATTGAGAAATGAAAAAACCATCACATAGTGGTAATACTTGAAGATCCAAAAAGTAATGCAAAGTATCAAGATATGTCGTGTCAAAGGAGTCAACAAGTTGTTTCTTCAATCTAAGAATGAGATCAATATTATTTCCAATAATGAGAAGGTCATCTACATATACAGCAACAATCAAAGTGTCTCCATTGGTATGGAGTACATACAAGTTGTGATCATATTCAAAACATTTGAAACCAAGTCAAAAAAATAAACTAGCGATCTTAGCATACCAAGCTCAAGGAGCTTGCGTCAAACCATAAAGAGACTTCTTGAGTTGACAAACTAGGTTAGAATCTATTTCAAAACCAGGAGGTTGTTCCACGAAAATTTCTTCAGATACGTCTCCATGAAAAAGGGCACACTTCAGATCCATCTAATGGTTTTTCCATCCAAAATGAGTAGCAAGGGAAAGAATCAGTCAAACAAAGTTCATCTTTGCAACAAGGGAAAAGGTTTCAGTGTAGTCGATACCTTCTTGTTGAAAAAATCCCTTCGCAACCAAGTGTGTTTTATGTCGCTCAACAATACCTTTAGAGGTAAATTTGGTCCTGAAGACACATCGACACTTCACAATGTTCTTTCCTTGCGGTCAGGGAACTAAGTCACGAGTGTGATTCTTCGAAAAAGAATCAATTTTAGTCTGCATAGCTTGTTCCCATTTAGATCATCCTTCAACATCTGAGTAGGAAACAACTCAAAAAAGATCGGAGGTTTCAAGAACACGAGTCATCAATGCAACGCTGGCATGTTGATTTTGACTTTGAATCTTTGATCCAGAGGAAGCATCACTGGCATCAGGTCCAGCAGCTTAAATTGTCTTGTTGGCCCATCTAGGTAGGTAAGAGACAGGTGAATTGTTGTTCACTGCAGAAGGTCGATCAGAAGTTGGAACAATTTTAATCGATGGAGATGGCAGACCAGTTGAAATAGATATCGACATACTAATTGACTTGGAGGTCGATGGTCTAGTCAAAACATGAACACACTTCGACTATCCAATCAAAGGCCTGAAAAATGAAACACGAGAACTAGTTGTGGAAACAACATCAAGGGGATCATTCTACAATAATATAGAGGAATCATTCAACAACTTAATTATAGAATACTTCTCATCGAACCATACATTTCGTCCAATAACGATTTGTCATTTGACATTATCAAATGATCAATAGGGTTTTTACTCTTCATAATATCCCATCATGATGCAAGCATGACTCTTTGCATCCAACTTCTTTCTGCAACCATCATAAATATGAGCCCAGGCAACACATCTAAACACAGGGAGGTGGCTAACTGAAGATTTATTTCCACAATTCCTATACTAGGCCACAACATGAATATGGTAACACTCCACCATAGTGAAAAAATGATTTGATTGTAGCGTGGTTGGTGATAAAATTGACATTGTTCACTCACTTACTCAAACTGCCACAAGACGTGAAGGTGTACAATACTGATGGGGCATAACTTTCAACCGCAACACCTATTGGTAAATAGAGAATCTAGCTACAACCTCTACTAATTAAAACACAACTAGTCAAATGTACTCAATCCATTAATAACATTTCCTAATATCCAAGGTATCACCAGTAATAACCAAGGATGTACTTAAGTCTATATTTTTAGATCATATATCTAGATCCAATCTCTTGTCCAACATAGGAAATCAAACCCTACAACTCTATTTTGACAAAATAGTGCCATACTCCTTATTTTTAGAACAGATCTTAAATAAATTTTGTGATTGAAAAAATAGTTTACACAATACACCGCTTCATCCTAGAGATGAGGAGGCAGATACTTGGCCTGGAAAATACATCTAGTAATTTTGACTAACATATTATTCTTGTGTTCGATGACCCCATTCTGTTGAGGTGTGTGAGGAACCATGTATTCTTCAAAAGGTCAATTTATGTACTCACCGCCATTATCTGATATCAGGCACTTGATGGGCCTGCCACATTTCTTTTCAGCAAAGGCTCTAAATTCTGTGAACTTTTCAAAGACAAGATTCATATTCTTCAGAAAACAGACCCAAGTGAAATGAGAGAGATCATCAATGAAAGTCAAAATATACCTTATACCTACTAGGGAAGGTAGATTGATACAACAAACATCATTATGAACCATATCCAGTAGATTATGTGCTCACCATGCTTTGCTAGAGACAAAGGGTGTTTTATGATGCTTTCCTGGCACACAACCTTTACAAAACCCTTTAGGAGAAAACACTTTAGGTAAACCAACAACTATGTTCTAAGTTTCCATCCACTGCAGACTTTGAAAATGTAGATGTCTAAGTCGTCATGCCAAGTTCGACTTCACTAATCAGTGTGAGCAACAAGAGAAATTTTTTTGTTGTCGATTCAATTGTGTCACATAATTTAGATAGAATTTTCTTCAGGTCGAGAAACCCTCTAGTGACAATCAACTGACCTTTCTTCAAATAACGAACATAGAACTGATTTGGCCAAAATTCTACAATATTACCTATATGTGTTAACTGAGCAATAGACAACAGATTTTCACTAAGGTTTAGCACATGATAAATGTCAACAATTCTCCCATGTCAATAGGTAACAACACCTTGACCAGCAATATCCGGAGTAAAATCATTAGCAACATAAATATTCCTCTCCTTGGCTTCGTCCAAGGACGCGAACAAGGAAGCATCCTTAGGCATATGATGAGTGCACCCAGAGTCGATTACCCACTCGTTTTGTGCATAATGAGATAGCAAGGTGTGAAAATTTCCGACTTGGAAGGTGAAATTATTAGTGGGTCGGGGTACAACGGGCATGTCTCCTTCAAGGAGTTTAACCTTCTCCTCCAAATCATCTCTCTTATTGTAGTAGAATTTCTCCACATGTCCAGTCTTTCCATAGTACCGACATGTCTTCTTCTTTCGAATTTGCTTGGGTGCATCTATTTTCCCCTTAGGTTTTTTGTCGTGGCATCCAGGTCTCTGTCTAGAGGTATCAAACCGTACCCTTTCCCTTTGATTCGACTTTCTCTTTCCTTTGATCAAGTGGGCTTGATGTTTGACACCAATCTTGTCTTCTTTAAGAAGTCTATGCTAATTTGTAATTAAAAGACCACATAACGCTTCAAAGGTGTAATCATTACCATCTTCCTTGTGTGCCTGTCAATTGTTGTGGAAATTCGAGATGAACACGTCGAATGGTGTTCTCAAATTCATCATACTAGCTCAGTGAGTTGCCCATCCATCTTCTGATAATTCTTTCCAGATTTTCCTAAATTCAATTGAAGTTTCTTTACATGTGCCAAATACTCCTCTATTCTATCAAAAGAATGAGGATTGAGAGAGATCGACTCTTTCTCCAACTACATGACATTGCTTTCATTGACTCTGTCAAACAACAACTTTAGTTTCTTCCAAACTTGATGAGGGCACTTGATTCCACTAAGGAAAAAATGAATCTCCCACGAGATATAGGTCGTGATGCCCCACAACCTCATCCTTCTTTCCATCAACAACGAACTTTGCATGATTTTTTGTTGGATCTAGAATCACAATCTTCGTATACAACCATAATCCTTTACTCTTCAATAGGGTTTCCATGTACGGTTCCCATATTGCATAATTTGATTTGTTTAGAATAAAATGATCAATCTTTGAAGCCATCTTCGCTATCTAGAAAGAAACAATCTTGTTTCAATAAGTTACAATCAACAAACCATTGGCCCAGATTCAATCACACAACAGATCTGACTCAACAAGGTTTGTAGATAACATGAGAGGTTTCAAACCATCGGCTTTGATACAATGTTGGGAAAGGGGTGGAACCTGTTACGAAACATACAAAAAATTTTGCAGATAATCAAAGAGGGGATAAAAATTTGAAAGACAAAGGTGGTGTCTAAAGACATTGTTAAAACACTTAAGAAAAGTGCATTGTGATCAGAACATCACAATGCATATTGGACCTTCATATCTCCATATGATATCACTTCGATTGCTTTATGATAATGACCTAAGTATTTTGTTATTTATAGCCTCAATATCTAACCAAATTCCATGAAATTGGGAAGGTCTTGTCCACATATAACCATTGTTTGTTAGAGTTGACTCTGTCAAATCCATGTTGGCTATTCATCTCGGCAAGGATGGTCAACCTGACCGTCCATGCGTCCAACTTGTAGTCGATTGTTGGGCTACTCGATCCACCGCCTGACTATCTTCAATTGTTCGTCGATTTTTTGACTGACAGGGATGTCGACTACTCAGTCGACTAATGTAGAGATCTAATTGATCACTTGATCAACTGTATCCATATGTGATTTGACCACCCGATCGACTGAATCTAGGAGAAGTCTAATGAACCATCAATGCTTGATGTTCCAATAGGAAATGAAGAAACATTTCCAACTACATGATTACCCCTCAAATGTAGAAGCTAGAATTGCAGCCTACCAGTTGCAAGGAAAGGAAGTCGTGTGGTGGGATTAGCTTAAGAAACTCAAACACATTGATGAGAAGAAGGTCTCATGGAGGCATTTCAAAGGATATTTCCAAGAGAAATATGTGTTCAAGCATTACTATGAAAGGAAGATGAAATATTTATTTAGGCTCAAGTTGGGAAGCATGACAATGGATGAATATGAGAAGAGACTCTTTGAATTGTTGAAATATGTTGGCTTCATAAAGGATGAGAAAGTCAAAATCCAAAGGTTTATCAGTGGGTTACCTTATTTCTACAGTGACAATATATAATTTCATAACTCCGGGACTTTGGAGGAAGCCATAAGGTGAGCAAAGCATCTTTATGAGTAGAGCATAGAAAGGTGAGTTTTCCAAAAATCTTGGAATGACAAGATGAAGGGTAAAAATTATCAAAGGAAGAAAGGTTTTAAGCCACCCTTTTTCAAGAAAAAATCCCAAGCAAATCAACAAGGTCAGTTAACCCAAAATGAGCACAAGACTGCAGATCCATTTGAGAAAAGGCCAAGGAAACAACCTGTACAATGTTGGGGATGTGAGGGAAATCAATTATATAGGGATTTCCCTCACAAAGGAGAAAGAATGAGGATTGTCCACAACATTCACGAGGCTGAAGTAGTTGAAGACACGAGAGGAAACATGCCAAGGATTTATGCAACCTTGGAAAAAAAACAAGCATAATATCAATCCCCTATGATTGAAGTGGAAGGTAAGATTGATAACCATCCCATAGCAATTTTAATTGATTATGGAGCTATCCATAGTTACATAAACTCTAACATTGTTGAAATATTTCACTTGCAAAGGAACAAGCATAAGAAATATTGGTTAGTTCAATTAGCCACAAGGGATAAGAGGAAGATCAATGAGTTAGTTAAAAATTGTCCAATAGACACGAATGGACTCAGCACAAAGGTAGATGTGAAAATTATGCCATTGGGTTCATATGATTGTCTAATTGGGATGAATTGGTTGGAAAAACACCATGTTGTCCTAGACTGCTACAACAAGACAATCACATGTATTGATGAAGAAGGGAAGCAAGGCATGGTTTAAGGCATTCCAAGAGTTGTAGCTATGAGATAAATTTCATCTATGCAATTGAAAAAGAGCTTCTAGAAGGGATGCCAGATTTTTGCAACCCATATGAAAGAGGAAGCCAGAGATAAAGTGGCAAGCATTGAAGACCATATAGTCTTGAGAGATTTTGAGGATGTTTTTAGAGAAATCCTAGGACTTCCACTAAAGAGAGACATTGATTTCTCTATTGATTTGGTGCCACGAGTTGCCCCAGTGTCCAAGACACCTTACAGAGTGGGCACACCCAAATTGAAAGAGTTGCAGATGCATGTTGAAGAATTGTTAAGGAAGGGGTATGTGCGTCCAAGTGTGTCACCTTGGGGAGCCCCAATGTTGTTTGTAAAGAAGAAAGATGGAAGCTTAAGGTTTTGTATTGATTTCGGATAGTTGAATAAGGTCACCATAAAGAACAGATATCCTTTGTCAAGGATTGATGATTTATTTGATTTGTTGAAAGGTGAAAGATTATTTTCCAAGATTGACTTGAGATTAGGTTATCATCAAGTGAGGATAAAGAAAAAGGATATCAACGAGACAACATTCGGGACAAGGTATGGGCATTATGAATTCATGGTAGTTTCATTCAAGCTATCAAACGCACTGGTATTTTTCATGTGCCTAATGAATGGAGTGTTCAAGGAGTACCTAGACAAGTTTGTAATTGTATTACTAGATGATATACTCATCTACTCAAATATAGAAGAGGAATATGGTCAACATTTAAGAATGGTGCTAAAAATTTTAAGAGAGCATAAGTTGTATGTCAAGATAAGTAAGTGCATCTTTTATCAAATGAAGATTCATTGCTTGGGGCATATTATTTCAACAGATGGGATAGTAATGGATCCTAAGAAGATAGAGGCCATTAGAGTATCGTTGGTGCCAAGAAATGTTACAGAGGTCAGATCATTCATGGGTCTTGCAAGGTATTATCGAATATTCATAAAATGATTCTCAAAGATTTCAAGCCCAATCACTTATTTGCAAAAGAAGGGAGTGAAATTTTAATGGATTTCCAAGTGTGAAGAAAGTTTTCAGTAGTTGAAAGACATATTGAAAAGTGTTCCAGTCTTGAATATCGCAAGTCCAGACGAAGAGTTTGTGGTGTGCACCGATGCATGCAAGGGAGGGTTTGGTGGATTCCTCACACAAAAAGATCATGTGGTGTGATATGAGCCCCAAAAATTAAAAAAGCATGAAAGGAATTATGCTACCCATGATCTAGAGTTAGCATCCATTATTCATGCATTAAAAATGTGGAGACATTACCTCATGGGGAAGAAATTTGAGCTAAGGATAGACCATTGTGGTATGAAACATTTTTTTGGACAGCCCACATAAAATGCCAGAACAACTAGGTGGTTGGAATTCCTCAGTGAATATGACTTTGAGATTAAGCACATTAAAGGAAAAGAGAAACAAGTGGCTAATGCACTCAGTAGGAGAACACATGAGATGCATGTTGCAACCATTAGCATGTAAGGTAAAGTTATTGCAACAAGAAATTCAAGTCAACGTTATTTGGAAATAAAAGAAACATTACAACAAGGCAATTTACAACATAAATTTAAAGAATTTGAGTTAAAAGAAGATGGAGTTATCATGTACAAAGGAAAAATATATGTGTCGAATTCCAATGAGATGAAATATACAGTGATGAGGAAAATGCACAATATGCCATATGTTGGGCACCCAGGATATCAGAAAAAAATTGCAGTTGTAAGAAGCCAATATTTTTGGCCTGGAATGAAAAAAGAAGTGGTTAATTACATAGCTAGGTCTGTACAGTGCTAGAAGGTGAAGATCAAACATAGGCATCCAACGGTGCCCATTCCAGAAAGAAAGTGGGAAGTAGCTATAGCTATTTTAATTACTAAGCTTCCTAAAACAGTTAAGCAACACGATTCCATCATTGTGGTGGATAAATTAACTAAGACATCACATTTTATTCTAGTGAAGACCACCCACAAGGAAACAAATATTGCAAAGATCTACATGAATGAAGTTGTTATGCTACATGGAGTACCTAAGGCGATAATTTCACATAGAGATTCCAAGTTTACATCCAATTTTTGGAAAGGTTTTGGGATAAATCTAAATCTCAATACAACGTATCACCTGGAGTCGGATGGGAAAACAGAGAGGACTAACAGAATAATTGAGGACATAGTCAGAATGTGTGTGATGGACCAATCATCAAAGTGGGAGGATTATATCCACTTAGTGGATTTTGATTACAATAATGGGTATCGAGCCTCATTGAAAATGAGCCCATTTGAAGCATTGTATGGCAGGAAGTGTAACACACCAATGAGTTGGGATAATCCAACATACAGAGTTGTCCTTGGGCCAGATTTGTTGAAGCAAATGGAAGAACAAATGACCAAGATCAAGTAGAATCTAAACACTTCCCAAGATCGACAGAAAACTTATGTAAACAAGAACATAGTTTTCAGAGATTTCAAAGTGGGCGAACATGTATTTTTAAAAGTGAAAGTGAAGAGAAATTCGCTAATATTAGGAAGTTTCCCAAAGTTGGCAGCAAGATATTGTAGACCTTTTGAAATATTAGAGAAGATAAGGTCAGTTGCATACACACTAGCATTGTCTGCATCCATGAGAGTGCATAATGTATTTCATGTGTCATTATCAAAGAAATATGTTATTCACATGTTGATGCTCAAATCAGCATCATGATCATATTTCACAAAGTGTTGCGCAATTGTAGGCATCTTTACATTTGACCTCACCTTCACCTTTACCTGCAAACATCTTTGCCATTTTTCTCTCTTGATATACCTACAATAAACAAAACAAGAGAAGGGAAGCCTTTCCTAAGAAAATCGTGTTATGTTAGGTGCTTAACATGGAGATCAACTAAATTACATGGCACAAATATAAACATGCAAGCAAAAGAGATATATGATTTTGCATCGTTATCTTGTATGTTGATATGGTGATGGGATTTATAATGCCAAAGATGGGTGGATCTTGTATTTGAAAATACAATGATATGGTTGTGTTGTTAAAGGTTGGCCATCATATGGAAGTTATATTGTTTTAAAAACAATATAACATTTATATTATATATTCTTTAAATCATAAAAGGTCTCTTCTTCTGGGGCATGATCAACCCTTTCCATCTTACAAAATTTGAGAAAGGCCCAAAACCCGAACTCTATTTGTGCATCCTCCAGTTTATATTAAGAGCATTTATAGATTATTGTGGATCAAATGATAAAAATGGTTTTATCAATACCATCCATGTATTCAAAATTATTGGATTACATCACAAAAATGAATCACAAAAATGAATTTCAAAAGAATAAAAAGAAAATGTATTCACATGAAGTCACATAGCCTTGGACATACGCTTCCCAATGTTTAATATAATCTAAGCTTCCCTCCCTTGCATGGTAGATTTTATGGAAAACTTCTTATAGTATTTATTGGCTTACAACATAATCTTTGATCCCAAGGAAAGCCAAGAAAGGGAATGAGTCCAAACCCCAACACACATGACTATAGAAGTCGCTCTGAATACTAGAGGAAACATTATGAAGGAATTGGCGTGTATATAAATGAATTATTTATCAAGAGGACAGATTATCTTTTGGAATTATACATAAGTTTCCAATAAAAACATTTTTAAAAGAAATAAAACTTTTTCGAACAAATATTTCAACAAAAGAAAAAGAAGCTAATGGACGTCTCAAATTAAGTAACGTTCCATCAAATATTCTCTTATTTTTTTAATGGAGAAAAAAAAAGACGGTTCTTAACCATAAAAACATAAAAACATAAAACATATAGAAAAAAATAATAATGACAAAAAAAATCCATGTAATAAAGATCTCAATTATTTAAGTTTTAAGGTTTCTCTATAATTTAGGGTAATTTAGGGTTTAGTTAGTTTAACTTTCTTTTTTAAGTTTTGCACTTATATCTTTCACTCTAATTTTATTAAAAATGCATTTTATTTACAAAACAAAATACAAATGATATAAATGCAAAATATATTAAAATGAAATATTTTCCAAATACAACAATTGTATTATTAATTTTACAACAATCATAGTTGAATTTACTTCTCATGCACACACACATAAACATAAAAATCATATAAATCTATAAAAATTGAATAATTGTAAAATCATTCATAAGAGATTAGTACTTGGACTTCTATGTTGTTAGGGTCTAATGTGCTTTATTTCTAGGCTATAAAATAGGGTGACCATTCCCGCATCTTCTTGGTTAGCCGATCATGAGGTTCGAAATTTTGGTGTTAGGAACTCCCTAGTTCTTTGGCATCAACATTACCCTAACCACATAATTGATTGGATTGTGATCCAGGTAGAACACGAAGGGGATTTTTGGGTGGAACCAATACCCATTATGGACCAAAAAGTCAAAGTGCTTAGGAACAAATCTATAGGGATGGTAAAGGTTCAATGGACCAGTTACAATCCTGAATGCTACATGGGAGCATGAAGAAAACATGCAGGAGGAATACCCGCAATTTTTTGATAATTTTGAAGAAAACAAAATATAAGAATACAAGACTCCATTTTGAGCAGCTAGAGTTCTGAAACCATATCTTAGAGTCCTATACAACCTATGTTTGG
>ML781478.1:434798-458560 GCA_009831015.1 Picea engelmannii | reverse complement strand
AAAAAAAGGAGCAAAATGAAATATTAAATAAATAAATAAACTTAAAAAAAGACATTATATACCTCTAGATTCTAATATAAATGGTCATTTCTTAGACAAACAGAAACATTTTCGAGTGAAATGAAAGAGATTCCAACATTAAAATCACTTCATATGCACTAGAACTTTTATATAAGCGGATAAATGCTCAAAAATAACACAATCCAAAAGTCCTTTGATGCATGTAGTGACACAAGTTCATTTTGTCGATCAACAATGGGAGCAGGTCTTCATAAGCATTATGATACCATGTTTGATAAACAAGGTATATCCACATGGATCGAACACCTTAAGTCAACTACTCAACAAATAAATCAAAGATCAATACACTTGTGTGTTACGTGGTTAAAACCCTCAAAGAGGGAAATAGTCCACAACCCCAACCAATGAGACCACTTGAGACAATATATTAATGCAAAAGGAAAATAGTTTACATATGATTCTCTCACAATCAACTGTCAAGAAATGACTCTCCATCATGCTCTTTAAACAGATATCATGGGCCAATCAAGTGTTAAGGCATGGATCAAGTCTTGTTAGTATTGAGGAGAATATTAACCATCAAATCACTTTATGTCTGGAACATAATTGTGACCATTGAATTAGATAATTACAAAAGCACATTAAAAAAGCACACTTTACCTAGAGACATCTTAAACCGGGTTGATCTTAACTAACTCTTGAGTGTCTAAATCCTAACATCCCCCCTTAAGAACAACTTAGGATAGGATTCAAGGATTTACAAAGGTGACACAATAAGAAAAGGAATGAGGCATTAGAGTCTATAATTTTCTATTGTAAAATTTGTTATACTAAAGCAATTTTAAAGCCTAGTATATGCTTGAAAAAGTGTGCCCTCGAGGCTAAAACATGTTGGCATTTGTTTGGTATCTTTTCTCTTGAGATGCCTAGTGTATTGGGTTGAAGTGAAATGAAATATTGTCCATTGTTTACTACTATAAATTAATATTTCATATGAGCCATGAGGCTAAAAGTTTACAATGGTTAGATCCAAGAAACCTCTAGTAAGAGAGGTGAAATTTTAGATTTGCATTAATTGATCTAGAAATTCGAGAGGTTTGTGACCTCCTATGGAAGATGGAGATGACATCATTTGTGTAGAGGAGGAGCCAGTTAGCAATATGACAAAAGTTGTGGAGGAAGATTCCAGCTAGCATGATGGTTTATAGCTGGACCTTGATAAGTTCATAATGCATCATCTTGATGATGATAATCTGGTCCTAACAATGGAAAATATTGCAGATCTGAAAACAAATGCTAGCAAGGAGAAAAATGCATATTTGATGGAAATTTTAGATCTAGACAACAATTATATCGACCCGTTTCAAGAGTTTATAGATTTATCTTGTAGCAGCTCCTCATTGTTTTCATATGGGCTAGAAGACATTATTATTATGTCAGTGTCTAAGTTCATTGTCAGCTCAGAAATAAAGGTTTTTTCAGCACACCAGCATCAGGTTTTCAACATGTATCTATTCTATATGGTGATCACAGAGATGCCAACTTGTCAACGTGTAGATTTCAATGAATCCTTGTTTTCCATGATGATGAAGCACAAGGGAAAAGAATCAGAGTAGGCAGCTAGAAATAAGAGTGTTTTATGGCTCATCAGTGGTTATATAAGTCCTGTTGACTCTTGGATAAATAAGTCTTGTAGCAAATCATATTGGTGTTCACATATGCTTGAAGGTATCATTAGAGTACAAGTACTTGCGTTCATCTTCAACTGAATAGTGATATGGGCCACATCTTGTGAACATTTGAATGTTAAATTTTTGTTGTTTTGTTCAATGAGCAAGTACAGAGGAAGAACTTGGTCAACTGATAGATCGCTAAGGTCACTACACTGGATTTTGTGTTTCACCTAGTAGTGTCATTTCCAGAATGCTAGATTAGAGTAGGAGATGAAAAAGTCCACTTGGATAGTAGTAGCATCATTTTGTTTTTTTTGGGTTGTTACTGATGTACAATGATAAGATTTTGGGGTTCTCACATCCTATTGAGAGGAGCATGTGTCCCACAATTGGAGCCAGTTGTTACCCCTCGTTTTAGCAGGGGTACCTATAGTAAAAATTTTCACCTTCACGGGCATTTTGATGAGCAAGATAATCTAGTTTCTTTTTTATTTTTGGGTCATCTTCAAGTTTTCCAAGGTAGTGCACATATCCCAAGGCATTGGCCACACTTCTTGGGGCATTGTTAGAGATATTTTTCATACATCCTTGACATGCCACGTGAAGGAATCTTGAACGTTGTCCTATTTGTCAACTTATGAGTTGGTTTTTGTTGAGTTTGAGGGTCGATTTGTACACATGGCAATCGTGGGGTTAGCTTGTAATATTTGATGATGTGGAGTGATGATATGTCATGCACTTGGAACTACCTTGATGATGTGGAATCTTTGGATGATGTGAGTATGGATTGAATGAAATTTCTTGAAGGATGATGAGTTGGAAATGAGGATTTATTTCTTTTAAGATTTTCGTCACTTTATTTATTTAGGGTTTAATGACCCAAAGTTTTACTTAAAATGACACTTGCATGATTCATGGAAGTCCCTTAATCCAAGATATTATCATGGACCTTCATTCGGAACATTGTTCCATAGGCTTGTCCTCTTCATTCAAGATTAATTAATTTTCTTGTTTTATTTAACACTTATATGGAGGAAGGGGTGGTTTTCTTATCAAATTTCAATTAATAATTAGATTTATATGAAGGAAGGGGTGGCTTTCTTATGAATGTTCAATTAATAATTAGTGAATAGTTTGATGAGATTGGGACAATTAATTTCTTTCATAAGGTTCTTTTTACATAACACAAATCTAGAGGCTATTATGGCTCACCCTTGCAAGTGTAGATCTAAGTACTTAACAAACGATCCTTTATGTTTTGTGATCTCCTTATATAATTCTACTTTATATACTTTATTTCATATTTGTCCTCTTGTGGGACTTTATCAACCATAATTAGTCCTCTGACTACTTATGTTTTTCCTTTTCTAGAATTTCTTAGAAATTGAAACAACTCATTTGTATTGACCATGACCACATAATGGATTTTTCAATTCAATCATAAGTTCAAATCTAAAGGGGGATAGGGTATGTATACCTCCGTAGACTTTAGCAGACAAATCACTACACGAAGAGGATCCCTTATCCCACAAACAAGGACGTCTCATATACCAATTTTATGTCTGACCTGACCGCGACTTTAAAATTAGATTATTATTATTATTATGTAATCTACAACACATTAATTTATTAATAAACAAAAATTTTAATTTTAATGTTTTATATAATTTACTTTTGCTTACACCAAATTATTATGAATATAATTTACTTTTGATTACACCAATGAGGAGAAACAATTTTTATGTCTTAATTTTTTTTTATAGAAATAAGAATAACTTTATAGAGGATGTTCAATTAGATTTATTACTATTAAATACTATAGTATAGAAAATGTTAAATGCATTGTCATTGTGTACTAAAAAGTGTAACTCTATATAGTCCTGTGAGACAGCGCGGTTGGTAATGACAAGTACCTTTCTCCAAGTGTTGGGAGGAGGTCTTGAGGTCAAATCCGGCTGGGTCTCCGGGACGAATTGTAATGACTGATTGTGATGTAAATGATTTATATCTCTAATATAAATCGAGTTAATTTCTCGTGGAAAAAAAAAAAGTGTAACTCTATTTTTTAGGAATATGAATAAAGGCAATACTATATAGGTGTATGTATACTCGTGAATTATAATTAAGAGTATAACAAGTGGTATATGTCTATGTTGGTGCTTTGCTTTATCTAAATTGCCCTCGATTCACTTTTACTTCTTTTTCCCGTTATTGCACTCGATTCCCTTCCACTTATTTTTCCTTTTCCCCTTTATTCATTAACATTTGAATCGGGATTGATTGTGGCAAAATACCTTTATTTTTTAGATTGATCGTGGCAACATACTTTATTTGAATCATTAGAGAGAGTTCTTTCTCCTCTTCATTACCCAATTTTATTTCCCACTAACGCTCAACACAAATTTTCACTTGTTAAGATTGCATTTAAATGGAATGTGGATGAAGATGTACCAACGAGTACAAGCACATATATCACACTTGAATATAAAATTAGCACAAAGTAGTTACGAACTTAAGCTCACATTGCCATTTTATTGGATATTATCATCATCAATATATCATACGACAATTTATACATGGATATGAATTTTATATTTATATTTTAAAATTAATTTTAAGATACATATTTGATTTATTAATGAGTATGTTTAAAAAGGCGTGTGAAATGGGTATGGTGTAGTATTATTAATAAAATATTTTATTTTTTGGATTCAAAGAGGGGAAGGGTGAGTAGCAAGCATACTTACACTGCAACCAATCAACCATGATGTTAATAGGAGAAACTAATCCTTGTAACTACCTCCATTAGTTTAAGAATCATGATATATATTGGATCTTATATTTTATTTTGGACCACTTCTCTCAACCAATGTAGCACGGTAATTTTGTATAAGAAGGTATTTTTGTCATAGAAACAATTCCAGGATACACAAATGTTAGGCATTCTGACTTAGCAACGGGCATTGTTTAAGAATGTGTGTGAAAGCATTACTATGGAGTATTGTTAGTGATAGATTTTATTATTTTATCTTTTGCACAAAGAGAGGGTAGACATCTAAGCAACAAACATACTTAGACCACAACTAATGAACCAATATATTAGTAGGAGGCACCACTCCCTTGTGGTTATCCCCATTGATGTAAGAAACATGGTATATTGGAGCTTATATGTTACTGTAGACCACTTCTCTCAACCCACGTGGATAGTAATTTTGTATAGAGAGATATCCATGTCATATAAACAATTCGAAGATGCACATATGTTAGCTATACCCAACTTATTAACATGCTTTTTTTAGGAAGGCATGTGAAAGGGGTATTGTGGAGTAGTATAGGTGAGAGATTTTGTTATTTTGTTTTTCACACATAGAGAGCCGGGAAGGTCAAGCAACAAGTATACTCACACCGAAGCGAATCAACCATTATGTTAATAGAAGGCGTATGGCTACCTCCATTGATGTTAATGATCATGGTATATTGGAGCTTATGATGATGATAATGATGATTATAAATGTCCACTGAGATCAACTTTGGTTTATGAGACCTTAATAAATAAATAAAACAAGGAAATTATTTGGTTTGCTTTAGAATTTTATTTTTATGTTCAAAAAGATTGAAGAGGAGCTTTCCTAAATCTCCATAATTTTGATGAGTTAAAAGGTTAATAAGGTTCAACCACCTTTTTTGTATAGAGAGGCATTTATGTCATAGAAACAATTCCAAGATGTGCAAATGTTAGGCATATCTTCTAACTTACTAATGGGCATTTTTTAGGAAGGCATGTGAAAGGGTATTGTAAAGTATTTCTAGTGAGAGATTATTTATTTATTGCATAGAGGAAGGGGGAAGGTCGAGCAACAAGCATATTTGCACAACAATCAATCAACCATTATGTTAGTAGAAGGTGTCACTCCCTTGTGGTGGTCCCCTTGGTGTAAGGATCATGGTATATAAGATCTTATTCATTATCGTGAACTATTTCTCTCAACCAATGTGGGGTAGTAATTTTGTATAGAGAAGTACTTATGTCGTAAAAAGAATTCCAAAACACACAGATGTTAAGCATGCATAATTATATTTTTATTTTGTTTTTCTTGGAAATAACTCCTTGGGAAACTTCCAGGCACTTCTGATCTTCCCAAGGATGGTATCCAATGTAAAGTGGGTGGTGTAGAATTAATGCATCTAATCCCATGGGAATCAAACTAGGGACCTAGATAATATGCATAGGTTACAAAAATTGTCGTAACAATTATATCACCAACCAATTGAATTAACCATCAAGACTATAATTGTCTTTTTATTATAGTAAACATAAACATATGAATGTAGCAAGAACATAAATGCACATATCATAATTACAAGGGGCAAAACAATATTTCAATAAATAAATATATTTCATGTAAGACACCATTACCTTCTTTTGTAAATAAGTGAATGTAGGAGAGGAATTAACAACAACCAATTTTATTTTCCTTGTATTTAATGACGGGACTTGAATAACCCCAGGCTTGAATGGATTTTATTAATGTGAGGCACATCATAAATACATTGAGATATGACCTTTGGTGATCCAGGTGGATATTGGTGGCCACCCACCTATTCCAACTGGCTCCTCTTGACAGTTTTTAGTTCAACACATTTCTCTGTAATGATGACATTTCTTTTTAATTGTGGGTTCGACACTTTCAGGGCTATCTTGAAGCCCTACACAACATCCAGGTGGATATTGGTGGTCGCCCACCTAGTCCAACTAGCTTATTTTTTAAGTTTTCATGTCAGTATATCTTTCTGTACTTCCAGGGCCATTTTGGGGCCCTAAATAGTGGCTTTTTGGATTTCCACAGTCAATTGGTAGGCAGAGTCAAAGTTTGACGGCATAATGTGTAGTTCGCAAAAAGACCTTTCCAATGGGCTATCACACGCCTAAAACGAAGGTTGTATGCAAAATTTATGACACCTGGAAATTGAGGTACCAACTTACCCATCGAGGCCCACATAACTTTTGGTGTTTCATCTCCTAGGGTTAGGTTTTTGGATGTCTAGAATTTTGGCATTCATGAGTAATGTTAAAAATGCCTTTGGAGCCTCGTTGTAATCATTCAACTCAGATGAATGCACGTAGCAGCCACATCTTTTCACAGAGATAGCTACCACCATTCTAGCAAGTTATTTTCAGTTCTACAATTTTACAGTTTCAACCTATTTTATTTATTCAATAGAAGTTATTGTTCACTCGATATATGTTGTTGTTCTTTGTATCTCTGTGTTATTGTACTCAGTTTGTTATTCATTTTGTTCCGCTCATAAATCCAGATCAATGGCATCAGAGCAGTTTTCTCTTCATTTATTTTTCTTCGTGTATGTCGCCAACAAGATCTGGGTACAAGAAGTTGGGACTCGAACCAGTTGAGCCTTTTCAAGATCGGTCGTGCCGATCCCAACAAAAAATCATGGGAGACGAGAAGAAAGATGATGGAGCAGGAGATCCTTTTAAACTTTTTCTCGAGGAAGCCCTTGCGTGACAAAGGAACGAAATGATGGACAACTTTGCACAGATCCTTCGGCAGCTTCCCATAGGAGACACATCTTCATCAAGCGGTCATGCAACCCCCTACAAGGTACAAGTAAATTTTGATATTCCATTATTTGAAGGATTGATAGATGGGAATTTTATACATAAATGGATGAATATGCTTGAAGGGTATTTTTCAGTCCACAATTTTTTTGATAGGGAAAAAATTACTTTTGCACTCCTCAAGGTCATCCCCCATGTTAAGAATTGGTTGAATACTTACTCTGAGCAAAGTGACATAGAAGAATATGCAATATTTGTGGTCACCCTCACATGGGATTCCTTTAGGGATGCCATTAAAGAACAATACTACCCTATTGGAAGCTATGAGGACCAGTAAATAAGATGGACCACGCTACGTCAGGAAAGGGACCAAACAGTACCAGATTTCACCAATATTTTCCATACCCTACACACCAAATTAGGTATCAAAGGCTCAAATAGTGCTCAAATACCATGGTTTTTTGCATAGATACATTCAACCAAAAATGGAGTTTCTTGACATCGCATCATTAGATGTGGCTTATAGATATGTTGTCAAGATCGAGCATAAATTTAAACAGAAGATGTGAGATTTTGGATCTGCAGACTCCTCACGACCGAAGAAGGGAAAAGGCGGCCCCAACCCACACAACAAGGGATAGAGCAAAGATGGACACTCTCAGGACAACCGGTCCAAGCCGCAACCCAAGAAGGGTAATGAGAATTTGAAGAATGACACAGGAAAGTGGTGTGAATAACATAAAATCCCTTGGCACAACACTGAAGAATGTCACTCCAAGCAGTCATTGGTGGCCAAGCTGAAAGATTCTAAGTCAAAGGCAGATTCTGACTCTGAATCAAATCTAGAAGGAAGGAAGTGGATTATCGATGTCGAACCCAACGCTACTGTCACTACCACCAAATTCGAGCCAAGCGATCCAGAAGGAAAAGTGGAATGGGAATGCCTATTTCACTCCTAGATGTGGGTAAAGGGGGATTTGTTTCATTTCATTGTCGATAGCGGCAGCTAGAAGAACCTGATCTCAGTAGAGGTCATCAAGCGGCTGGACATGCTGATGGAACTGCACCCACAACCCTACACCATTGGTTGGCTTTTCCAAGGAAGAGATCTCTGCGTCAACCAACAGTGTCGCCTGCCCTACACCATCAAGCCCTTCAAAGATGAGGTATTGTGTTATATTTCTCCCCTTGAAGTTTGTGATGTTCTTTTAGGTCATCCATATTTGTGGAAGTGACATGTTGTATATAAATCTAAACCCCGTAGTGTTATTATTACTTTGGTTAGACAATTGTAATGGATACTAGAGGTAGTGTCACCTACCGCTATTTCTTTAATATCTACTAAGAAATGCAGTAAGGTCATTTCATAGACTAGGAATTTCATCTTCTTTGTGATCCATGCTCAAAGTAAGTAGAAGGTCGTTGCCACATCTGTGACTTCTACACATAGCCTCTCTTTGTAGTAGAATCAAGTGGAAGGGATTGTGGAAGAGTACATAGATATCTTCTCCTCACCCATCGGGGTACCGACGCACTACCAAGTAAAGCATCAAATTGATCTAACCCTCGGTGCACCTCTGGCTAATGGACCAATCTATCATTTCTTGCTGATGGAAAATGATGAAATCAAGCATCAAATCCAATATTTGCTTCAAAAGGGGCACATCAGACCCAACTCCTCCCCTTGCGGAAGCCCGATTTTACTGATGCAGAAAAAAGATTGGACATTGTAGCTATGAATTGATTATAGAGCATTAAACAAAATCACGGTTAGGAATCGGTACCCAATTCCCATAATTGATGACCTTCTTGACCAACTCAAAGGGAAAAAGTTCTTTAGCAAGATTGACCTAAAGTCTGGCTACCACCAGGTTCCTATCGAACCAACTAATGTCTAGAAGACAACTTTCAATCTAAAGAAGGTCTCTTCGAATGGTTGTTCATGCCCTTTGGCTTAACAAATGCACCAACAACTTTCATGAGGTTGATGGATGATGTATTGAGACCCTTCACCAACTCTTTTGTTGTGGTAAATCTGGATGACATCCTCATCTTCAGCAGAACTTGGGAGTGTTATAGAAATATTTGCCTCACCATTGCTATCTTGCACAGAGGGCCTTTTTCCATTTCCCTATGCAGACTTATCATCCCTTTTTGATGAATCCAGAGCTAAAAATATACATTTTTCCACATATACGCTCTGTATCATTTATACAAGATGCGTATACACTTGTTGCTCCACTACAACTCGCGTATATCAGAATTTGTGCCAAAAAATACAAAATGAGGTCGGGTTTCCATGTCATGACAGAATATCTCTGATCCTTGGCCTTCCATATACTGGAAACATTCTGACTCGGCCCTTCAATTGCATTCTGAAGGCTATAAGAGCACAATTTCGAGCTATGGAAAAGAGGAGAAAGCATTCAACTTTGAGAGCAAAGTTACTCTGGAGAAATTACTTCATATTGAGTATGCATCCCTTTGCCCCTCAAGTCTGAACACGGTGTTCAGCCCCCGAGCTCTTTCCCTATTGTTGAGAGGACCTCATTGCCTCTTTCCTATGAGCTTGCCTTTGGTGGAGGATTGAAGTGGTGGAGACCCAGTTGAAAGGAACTTGGTTTCTTGGTTTCAAACCGTGCCGACACGGAAGTCTATAGTGTTGTCACTTCTGTTGATCAATTATTAATAGAAATACTCCTTTCCCGTCCTGTTGGTATCTTGGAAATATTTGATTATTATCCATGGGCGTGTTTGTAATGTTTATTAATGGATTATGCTATCTGATGTGCTAACCCCTTTTATATCATCACTATGTACTTGCTCTGCTTGTTTGTTGAGAACATCTTGCAGGTATAAATATTTGGGTCAAAGTGCTCAACGATGGAACATCATCAAACGTTGGATCGAGGTAGGCCTCTTTATTATATTGCACATTAGTTTATATAACATATGTTGGAATTGAGTTGATTTCTGCAGTCATACCTGTCTGTTGTGGTTTACCCTTGGCCATAGAGAGTTTTTCCCTTGTAACAGATATGGCGACTCCACTGGGGAGAGATCTTCCTTCTAAGGGTTGAAGTACTTTTTCTTCTTACATTTCTCTTTTTCCTTTGTATTTCTTGTCGTATCACTGCTTGACAGATTATGTTCACTATGAGTCTGAGTTTTCAGCCTTTTTCCCTTGCCTGGCCTTGTTTTAAAGCATATACGCCCTTGTTTCCTTGACAGTCGCGTAGACACACTTGTTGTCTCACTGCAAGAAGTGTATATACGCTCTGTTCTCCTGAACAATCACGTATACCACTTCCCCTTGCTTGTTTGATTGGTTTAGTGATTGTTGGGTGAGATTTGAAAATTGTTGAGCCTTCTTAGGTCTCTATAGTGCCTGTTGAGATTATCTGGGATGACAGGAAACCTATTTGGAGTTGAATTTTTGGGAGGAGTCTTTCTCTTTGTTTTCCATTTTTTATTTGTCCTTATTATCTGGGTTGTTTGCTTGGTTGATTAGTATTTTTCTCAAGTTATTGCTTTTATACACAGTAGGATTTATATATCAGACTGCTCATCAGTCCATGCATTTTCTTTTTAGTATATTGAAAATACAAAAAATAGGCATTTTCATCTTGGAATTTTTATCATTAGCTTAGCACATTTAGTGAAAGGTTGCATTTTACTTCTGAATTGCAGAGTTGAAATTGAATACTGCATTGTTCTTATTTATCATATCATTTATTGAAAAGTTAAAGATAGACTTTGCATTATATCAATATTGATTTTCTTGTAGAGTCATAACACCATGAGTTTCCCTTCCATACCTTTTGAGTAACCACGACCAATAAAATTTACTCTTTAAACTAAAATTGATTAGTCACGATTTTATTTTTAGGGTGCACAAACTAGCCTAGGATTTAGTGCCTTGGAATAGGATCTTGTGAGTAAACTTCTCCACGGAAATTAAATCAACATATGTGTCTGAGACAAGGAGTTGAGAAGTCCATTGTATAATTGGTAATATCAGGAGGCTCCACTCACACCAGAGTTAATCATGAGGTCACGTGAAGTTAGTTGAAGGGATAACCCTTGGATACTCACCTAGCATCAGAGACATTTATGTGGATTTATTCGTATTTGGGGATCTTGCTAGTACCCATACCTCTATGAGAGGTGGTGCTTTCAAGGTTTCAGGCTTTGCTACCCTGCCCATACAGTGATCTGGACTTACGACTGCTCGCCTGTGCATCGATTATACAATGGTTTATTAGTTGTTTTACTTAGGTATCTCATAGGTTACTTGCAGGGGTTATTTTGCTTGTATCCTGAGTCAGATAGGGGTCGGGCAACACACGGACTTTATGGAGGATTACCTCTCCAGGGGGATCTGATCGACTGGTTGTTAAGCCTACAAGGGCCCTTATAAATGATTATGTTACCTACAAACTTTAGCAGGGAGTCTCAGGTCCCTCTTGGACGAGACATACCTTCTTCAGCGAGGGAGGCCACTCTAGCCCGTTTGCATGCATATTGGTCATTTGACTTTTTGGTATCCTCTTTGATTACTAGTTGGCCTTACGAGTCTATACTGAGTATTCATTATCATGGACAATGGAGTTCCTTTTGCTCCCTCATTTACTGCTACCCCCCCATGATGTCCACTCATTTCATGGGGATGGATCCTTCTGCTTCTCATTATGGTATGCATAATTATAATACGCAGTCAATGCCTTGGGTCTCTAATCATTTTTCTCATGGTATGCTTGATATGTATTCTCACTTTCCATACTCTGTCTTGCCACCTTATGCGAATGAAATTTTTGAGTCTGGGGGCATGATGCCTCCTTCTTATCCCTCTCTGTTTGGTGGGAGTCATATCCTTCAAACACCTCTTACAATAGGAGGTTGGAATATTCCTTCCTACAAATCCACTATGCTAGAAGTAAGTGCCCAATTAAGAAATCATTCTACTTGTTACACTCTGTCCACTTATCCTTCTTCCGCTATGTTGGTTCCTACGAACACTTTTCCCATGGCAAACCTCCGTCTACCCTCTGGTGTTTCATTCGGGGGGAATTCTTTTTATAATATGGGCAACCCCCCTCACAAAGTTCCTTCGTCTGGGGAAACATATATCCTCACATGAGTAACCCTTGTCATGTCACTTTCTCTTCACAAGTAGCTTCCTCAGTGACAATGCCCCTACAACCCTCTATGAATCAGTATGGAGGAGGATACTATCCTTCTGGACAGGGACAAGTTGTAAACCAAGATCCTTCCTGGCCTGCAATTTCTCAAAACCAATATTTCCTTGGACCTTGGTCTCAATTGTCACAATTCACCACCACCACAAGTCCAGTCACTACGTTTCATACTGGCATTGTATCACCAACCTATGCTAGTCATGTTGGATATTGGTCTACAACCTATGCAAGTCATGTTGAAAACCTGCAACCAGCCGCTGCAAGTCATGCTACGGGCACAAGTCTAGTCACTGCGTGTCATACTGGCATTCTATCACCAACCTCTGCTATTCATGTTGGAAATTGGTCAACAACCTCTGCAAGTCATGTTGAAGACCTGCAACCAGCCGCTACCAGTCATGCTGGGGGCACATGTCTAGTCACTTCTAGTCACACTGCACATACATCGCCAACCTCTGCTAGTCATGTTGGGGATCCACCACCAACCTCTGCTAGTCATTTTGAGGATTCATCACCAACCTCTAATAGTCATGTTGGATATTTGCTACTAGCCTCTGCAATTCAAGCTATGAGCATGTCACCAACCACTGCAAGTTATGCTAGGGAAATTCATATGATTGTGGAGTCTAGACGTCTCGGGAGTAAGCCTAGATTCCTTTGCAAGACTTGTGAAGGAATTCACATTACTCATTTGTGTCCTGTTACTGCTGGGATACCATAAGCGTGGGGCTCACCTAAGGGCCCTTTAGGTTCTGAGGCATCTCTGGTTTCACAAGACTCCATTCCTTCTTTGGTTGATACAACAATCAGGATGATGCAATCTTCGGTTGACACCTCTTTTCCTTTAGGGGTTGATGTGTCCTTTGACCTTGTTGTCTCACATCTCGTTCAACCGATGTTCGTGTCGATGCAATCTTTGACCGACACCTCTCCTATGTTCCGGGGTGATGTGTCTCTCGACCTTGTTGTCTCGCATATTGTTCAACCAACAGTCATGTTGATGCAATATTTGACCGACAACTCTCCTGTTTTTTTGGGTGATGCACCTCTTGACCTTGTTGTCTCGCATCCTATTCAACCAATGGTTGAGAAAGTGGTCATATTGATGCAATATTAAATCAACCCCACTCTTCTCTTGGAGAGTGATAAGTCTAAGGAAGCGGTCGCACCAATGCAATTTTTGGTCGATCCCGCTCTTCTAATTCTGGTTCTACACCTTCTATGCCATGTCCTTAGCATTTCTATTACTTCACCTTCTGAACAAGATAGATTTTTAGTCTTTCTGAGTTCTCTCTCTCCAAGTATTGACGAGGTTCCCTTTGTTTGGGATGGTCTTGTGGGGTATCCAATGCCTCCGCCTATGTCTTTTCCAGGAAGAGACATTATCCGATGTAACACGGAGATGATAACCTCCGTTAGCATTTTGTCCTCCTCGACTTGGAGAGATTTGGGTCTTCCCGAGCTTGTGTCGGTTCTTCGTAATATACTGACATTCCACAGAATATCGGTATGAGAGCCTTGGCCTCCCCCGTGGCTTGTCGCCTAGAATATTCCAAACGAGTCTTAGTTAAGCTCTTTTCTGACTCGTCTAAAAACCAAAAACATTGTCGAGTGATTTGTCCCTTTCACACTCATTAAATTGGACTTGAAAGGTCATGAGTTTTAGTTAAGATCTTTTCTGACTCGTTCAAAAACCGAAAAGATTGTCGAGTGATTTGTCCCTTTCACACTCATTAAATTTGGATTTGAAATGTCATGAGTCTTAGTTAAGCTCTTTTCCGACTCGCTATCAAAACTAGAAAAGATTGTCGAGTGAACTTGTGTTTTTCACACTCGTAAATTGGATTTAAAAAGACATCTATTTGGAACAAGTTTACCCCTTTTTCACACCAAGTAGACTTAAAGATATAAAAAAGGACATTTTTTGGTGTTAAGTTGTGATTGCATCTCATGCCCTCGCTTGCAGTATTGAGCCTTTAGCCGGTTCTCGCTTTGTGTTATAAATCGTTGCCTAAATAGTTTGCATCCTCAACCAAGCAGAGCTTTGTTTATATCCTTCGCAATTTGACACCCTATACCCTGGAGGGAACATCACCCCGAGTGTCCATCTCTCGCATGCATTTCCTTGCATTAAGAATAGGTACGTTCCACTGTTGGAACTAGTTTTGCTTACTTGCGACAGTCGTTCCCTCCTCTGTATCATAGTTTTCATTTGTTATGAAAAAAAAAAAAAGATGGGAGGGAAGGGAGTACTATATTGTAATTGGCAGAAGTCGTGTCACCTTTGAACAAAGCACAAAGTTATTGAGTCCTTGTGTCATCATAATTTTTGGTTTAGCATGGCCTTAGGAAGCTGATCTCGCTATAGAGTTTTCTCTACCGACTGGTTAATCTTCCAGTCTCTATAGAGAATGTTATTGATGCCTCTTGCATCTAATTGTCACATCATTGACTCTATGTTGTCGGAGTCCACCATATGTCTCATGCTCTTGTTCAAAGGAAGTCTATCAACCTGTGTTATCCATTCCTCAAAAATCTTAACTTTGCATGTTGGCCATACCCTCAATTTGTCTCAGAATCACATGATACTTTGGTCTTATCATGCACCCTGGCCCTACTTCCATCATTGGTAGGTCACCTTGAACCCAATAATCGACATTTCATCATTGGTCATTGACTAGGTGGTTTCCCTTGTGTTCGACGGCAAGACATATATTCACACTTTGGGATTCGTGCAGTGTCTTGGATGCCATTAGCCTTATTGGTGGTTTCCTTGCCTTTGTCAGTAGTTTTTCATCACAAGCTGATATTTTGAGGGGCTTTTTCATGTACCGCTTGCATTTGGCACACGTGAAAGACACATAGGGTCATTGGTTTGTGAACATGTTCTTCGTCCGATCTCCACCAAATCAGGAAGCTCCTGCTTTGTTCCTCATGCTGACTGATGAGAGATGCCTCAATGCTCTCCATTCAATGGGTCTCTTTCCATCGACTTTAGCTCATTTATTCTGGATATGGGACCTAGATTTTTATGAGTACCTTAAGGCTTGCAGTCATTAGTGGCAGTCTCTCTCGCCATTGACAGATGGGAATACATCAATGTCTCATGATCAATGGATTTCTCAAGTGTTCTACATCGACTCCTTTTTCATACTTGTAGGAATGTACTCGGTGCCTCGATACCTACTTTCATTATTGGTAGGTTGTCTCGCATTTGTTAACGGTATACCTCAATGACCAGTAATCAAACGATGGCTCATCGTGTTCGACCTCGACTCCTTTATTCACATGATGTAGACTTGCACCTTTGGCGGATAGTGTAGAAGACTTGAAGACACCACTATGTGTCCGCAGCTTTCCTGAGCTATTTTTTCCCCTTCATTGGACCAGTACCGATTTGACTTCAGTGATCATGGGAGACCAGATTGTACTTTTTGGTTTACAAATATCTTCAAATTTATTTTGAGATTGGTTTCACTGGGCCTTGTTCATGACTATGACAACCTTTGGCATGTAACCGCATTTGTATTTTCCTACTCATGGCCATGAGCACTTGTTTGGTATATTTTCCACATGGAACTGCATTGTATTCTTGGCAGCCATGTATGCAAAGTGAGTACATAATGTAATGAGCAATTGAGTTCGTCCAGTTGGTTCTCTACCACTCCACTTTTGGGTTATTTATAATGTATTTTGGCCATCGTAGATACTCCTCTGATCTCACACATTAGGGGACATCTGTTATAGCAAGATTTGCCTCGCCATTGTTATCTTGTAGAGAGGGAATTTTTTCATTTCCCTATGCAGACTTATCATCCCTTTTTGATGAATCCAGAGCTAAAAATATACATTTTTCCACATATACGCTCCCTATCAGTTATATAAGATGCGTATACGCTTTTTTCTCCACTACAGCTCGCGTATATCGGGATTTGTGCCAGAAAATACAAAATGAGGTCGGCTTTCCATGTCACAACAGAAGATATTTGATCCTTGGCCTTCCATATACTAGAAACGTTCCAACTTGTCCCTTCAATTGCATTTTGAAGGCTATAATAGCACAATTTTGAGCTATGGAAAAGAGGAGAAAGCATTCAACTTTGACAGCAAAGTTACTCTGGAGAAATTACTTCATATTGAGTCTGCATCCCTTTGTCCCTCAAGTCTGAACACAGTGTTCAACCCCCAAGCTCTTTCCCTATTGTTGAGAGGACCTCATTGCCTATTTCCTATGAGCTTGCCTTTGGTGGAGGATTGAAGTGGTGGAGACTCAGTTGGAAGGAACTTGGTTTCTTGGTTTCAAACCGTGTCGACATGGAAGTCTGTAATGTGATCACTTCTGTAGATCAATTATTAATAGAAATACTCCTTTCCCATGCTATTTGTATCTTGCAAATATATGATTATTATCCATGGGCATGTTTGTAATGTTTATTAATGGATTATGTTATCTGATGTGCTAACCCCTTTTATATCATCACTATGCACTTGCTCTGCTTGTTTGTTGAGAACTTCTTGTAGGTATAAAGCTTTGGGTCAAAGTGCTCAACGGTGGAACATCATCAAACATTGGATCGAGGTAGGCCTCTTTCTTATATTGCACATTATTTTATATAGCATATGTTGGAATTGAGTTGATTTCTGCTGTCATACCTGTCTGTTGTGGTTTACCCTTGGCCATAGAGAGTTTTTCCCTTGTAACAGGGAGGACCACATGCAACATATTCAACGGGTTTTGAGCATTATATGACAGCATAAGCTATATGCCAACTTGGAAAAATTATCCTTTGGCATGAACAAGGTCCAATACTTTGTTTACATTGTTGATGATCATGGAGTACATGTGGATCCAGCTAAGATCCAAGTCATTCGTGACTGGCCAGCCCCAACCACACTAACCAAGCTTCAGAGCTTCTTGGGACTTGCCAACTTCTACCAATGGTTCATGTTGGGATTCTCCCATATTGCATGGGCCCTTAGCCAAGTGACCAAGGGAGGTGGAAAGGAAAAGTTCACACGGGGGAAGGCACAACAATGAGCATTTGATGATCTGAAGCATCGCTTGTGCTCAGCTACAATACTCTCCTTACCTGATCTGCAACAATCATTTGAGATTGAGACTGATGCATCCAACTATGTTGTAGGCATAGTCCTCACTCAACACGGTCATCTAGTAGCATACCATAGTGAGATACTCTTAGATACCATCTGGAAATACCCCACCTATGACAAGGAAATGTATTCCATTGTGCAAGTCGTCGTCAATGGAAACATTACATTCTGGGAAAGGAGACAATCATCCACACTAATGAAAATCCTTTGCAGTTCATACAGACACAGGGGAAGTTGCAGAACAACCGCCATCAAAAGTGGTCCACATACCTGCAACAGTTCCATATCAACATCAAGTATAAGACAAGGAGCACAAATCGTTTTGTCGACTACCTCAGTTGACCTCCTATTGTTTCACTCACCATTGTGCTCCATTCCTATGGACATGAGGCATCTGAGTGGCCCCAACTCTATCAACGAGATCCTGACTTCACCACCACCTATAGTCTCTTGGGTACAAGCGTGAATGTCACCAATTTTCACATTTAGGATGGACTGTTGTGCCATCTGGGCCATCTCTGTGTTCCTATAAACGAGCATGCAAAGATGATTTGGGAGGCTCACTACAGTCGAATGGAAGGACATTTTGGCATGGATAAAATTGTGGTCATTCTAGAGAAGCATTTTTATTGGCCAAAACTTCGACAGGACGTCAACAAGTATATCAGATCTTGCACTTCTTGTGACATTGCCAAGCCAACCATCAAGAAGCAAGACTTATACACCCCTCTTCCTACTCCTGAGAGGCCTTGGGAATCCATCTCAATGGATTACACGTCTGGCCTTCCATCCACCAAGCAAGGCAATGATTGTGTATTTGTGGTGGTTGAACAGTTTTCGAAGATGGTCATTCTCACAACCTACAAGAAGAGCATCACAGTGGCAGATACTACCAAGATATTCTTCGAACGAGTGTGGGTCCATTTTGGGATACCACAAACCATCATCTTTGATAAGGAAATCAAGTTCCTCAACACATTTTGGTCGAGTCTCTGGTCACTATTGGACACCAATCTCACTAAATCTACTACCTTCCACCCCCAAACCAATGGCCAAACAAAGGTCGTCAATCAGATGATTGTGCACATCCTGTGCATGTATAAATCTAAGCATTTGTGTACATGGGATGAGAGTATTCCCCATGTTCAACAAAACTACAATAGGGCTCTCCATATCTCCATCATCCATAGTCCATTTCAGGTGGGGTTGGGATTCCAACTCTTGGGTCCCATTGATGTTGCACTACCTCTTGCAACCAAATAGACATAATATTTCCATGTTCAGTCTGAGGCTGACAAAGCCACTAGATTCATTGAGCGGATTCAGCACATCCACCAAGAGGTCCATGATATTTTGTAGAAAGCCAATGCTAAGTACAAGAAGCGCCATGATCAACATAGGGTACCACACAAGTTTCAGGTGGGATACAAGGTCTGGTAACATTTGCAGAAAGAGTGCCTTACAGGGCCCCATTAGAAGCTCCATCCACTTTTCTATGGGCCTTACACTATCACCAAGGTTGTGGGTGACAATGCTTTTGAGCTCAACACTCCCCCCTTCCTTGACTTGCACCCAGTGTTCGATGTGGACCTCCTTCGGCCATATTTTCCACCATTATTGGACTCCTTGAATATCAAAAAATAGTTGACACCAATAAATCTCAACCCTAACTGCATGGAATAGGAATCCACTAATCAAACAGTGGACACACAGGTTAAGGGAACTCACCAGCAAATGATCCAACTTTATCTTGTTGTCAAGGCAGGGCATCTCCTGCACCAAGGAAAGTGTCTCACCCAAGGCCAAATTCAGCAGAAATTTCCTCACCTGATGGGGGCATTCAACACAATGGAGACCATTGCTTCCTAAGGGGGGAGGACTGATCCAGGTGGATATTGGTGGCCAACCACCTATTCCAACTGGATCCTCTTGATAGTTTTTAGTTCAACATGTTTCTCTATAATGATGACATTTCTTTGTAATTGTGGGTTCTGCACTTCTGGGGCTATCCTGAAAAACCTACACAGCAACCAGGTGGATATTGGTCGCCACCCACCTAGTCCAACTAGCTTATTTTTGAAGTTTTCATGTCAATACATCTTTTTGTACTTCTAGCGCCATTTTGGGGCCCTAAACAATGTTTTTTTGGCTTGCCATATTCAAACTGTAAACAAAGTCAAAGTTTGATGGAATAATGTGTAGTTCTCAAAAATACCTTTCCAATGGGCTATCACATGCCTAAAATGGAGGTCATATGCAAAAGTTACGACCCTGGGAAGCTGAGGTACCAACTTAACCATCAGGGCCCACATAACTTTTGGTGTTTCATCTCCTAGGGTTAGGTTTTTGGATCTCTAGGGTTTTGGAATTCATAATTAATTTTAAAAAGGCCTCTGGAACCTCATTGTAGTCATTTAGCTTAGACAGATGCATGTAGCAGCCACATCTCTTCTTAGAGATAGCTACCACCATTCGAGCAAGTTGTTTTCAGTTCTACAGTTTTACAGTTTCAACCTATTTTATTTATTCAATAGAAGTTATTTTTCATTCAATATATGTTGTTGTTATTCATTTCGTTCTGCTCATAATCTGGATCATTTTGTTTCATCTTCCAAGAGGTTTGATGACTATTCTTATTCACATATGACCCTTCATATTTCTCCTAACTGAATAATAATAATAATATTTACAATACACCATACTCCCTAGGCTTAGATATCTAAAATTCCCCCCTTTAATATGAAGGGGTGTTTGTGAGTCCAAGCATCTTTCTAAACTTTTCAAACCTTTCTCTTCCAAGTGCTTTGGTGAAGATGTCTATAATTTGCTCACCTGTGGAACAATGTATAAAATGAATGGTCTTGGCATCTACATGATGTCGAATCAGATGGTATTTCATGTTGATGTTCTTTGTTCAATCATGGAATCTAGGATTGTTGGAAAACTTGATTGCAGAAGTGTTGTCAATCAAAAGTGGAGTAGCATTCACTTCTCCTATAAATCCTCTAGTATCTTCTTGAGCCACACAATCTCTTTCCTCTGCAATAACCACATACTTTGCCTCTATAGTGGAATATGCTAGAACAGACTATTTGCATGATATCCAAGAGATAGGTGTTAATCCAAGACTCATGAGGTATCCTAAAGTAGACACTCCATTCTCCTTCTCCCCGACAAAGTTTGAATCTGTATCTCCAACTAATTTTAATTCCTCCACCTTACACTATTTTAGCCCAAAGTCTTTAGTTCCCTTCAAGTACCTTATATCTCTCTTTGTAGCACACCAATGTCTTTCACAAGGTTTTTGCATCAACTTAGAAAGGATCTCAACTACAAAGAGAGGGTGAAAAGTTGAGCAACAAGCATACTTAGACCATAACCATGAATCATTATGTTAGTATGAGGCACCACTCCTTTGTGGTTATACACATTGACTTAAGAATCATGGTGTATTGGAGCTTATATGTTACCGTGGACCACTTCTCTCAACCCACATGCATATTTATTTTGTATAGAGAGAAGTTTATGTAATATAAACAATTCTAAGATGCACATATGTTAGTTGTACTCAACTTAGTAACATGCATTTTTTAGGAAGGCGTGTGAAAGGGGTATTGTGGAGTAGTACAATTAAGAGATTTTGTTATTTTATTTTTGGCACATAGAGAACGGGGAAGGTCGAGCAACATGTACACTCACATCAGGGCCAATCAACCATTATGTTAATAGAAGACACCACTCCCTTGTGGCTACCTCCATTTATGTAATGATCATGGTATATTGGAGCTTATGATGATGATAATGATGACTATAAATGTCCATTGAGACTAACTTTGGTTTATCAGACCTTAATAAAAAAAAATGGTAAGGAAATTACTTAGTTTTCTTTAGAATTTTATTTTTATGTTTAAAAAAATTGAAGAGGAGCTTTCCTAAAATCTTAATGAATTAAAAGGTTAAGAAGGTTCAACCACTTCTCTCAACCAAAGTGGATATTATGTTTGTATAGAGAGGAATTTATTTCGTAGAAACAATTCCAGGATGTGCAAATGTTAGGCATATCTTCTAACTTACTAACGGACATTTTTTAGAAGGCATGTGAAAGCATATAAAGGGTATTGTAAAGTATTTCTAGTGAGAGATTATTTATTTTTATTTTTTTGCACAGAGGAAGGGGGGAGGTCAAGCAATAAGCATACTTGCACACCAACCATTATGTTAGTAGAAGGTGTCACTCCCTTGTGGTGGTCCCCTTGGTGTGAGGATCATGGTATATAAGAGCTTATTCGCTATCGTGAACTATTTATCGCAACCAATGTGGGATAGTAATTTTGTATAGAGAAGTACTTATGTTGTAAAAACAATTCCAACACACACAGATGTTAAACATGCATAATTGCATTTCTATTTTGTTTTCCTTGGAGATAACTCCTCATGAAACTTTCAAGCAGTTCCCTCATTCCAAGGATGGTATCTAATGTAAAGCAGGTGGTGTAGACTTAGTGCGCCTAATCCCATGGGAATTGAACTGGGGACCTGCATATTATGCACATGTTACAGAAATTGTCTTAACAATAATGACACCAACCAATTGAACTAACCCTCGAGACTATAATTGTCCTTTTATTATAGTAAACATAAACATATGAATGTAGCAAAAACATAAATGCACATATCATAATGGAAATGGAGGAAAAACAATATTTCAATAAATACATATATTTCATGTAAGACACCATTACCTTCTTTTTAGATAAGTGAATGTAGGAGAGGCATTAACATCAATCTATTTTATTTTCTTTTTATTTAATGACATGACTTGAATAACTCCATGCTTCAATGGATTTTATTAATGTAATCCACATCATAAATCCATTGAGATATGACCATTGATTTCATCTTCCAATAGGTCTGATGACTATGACTATTCACCTATAACTCTTCATATTTATCCTAAATGAATAATAATAATATTTACAATACACCCTTCTCCCTAGGATTGGGTATCTAACATTCCCCCCCTTAATATGAAGGGGTGTGTGTGAGTCCAAGCATATTTCTAAACTTTTCTCTTCCAAGTGTTATGGTGAAGATGTCTACAATTTGCTCACTTGTGGAAAAATGTATCAAATGAATGGTCTTGGCATGTAAATGATGTCGAATAAGATGGTACTTTGTTTTGATATGCTTTGTTCGATCATTGAATCTAGGATTCTTGGACAAGTTGATTGCAGAAGTGTTGTCAATCAAATGGGGAGTAGCATTCTGTTAAGAACCAAATATCAATATAGCATAGAAAAACCTCAGAATAAATACTCAACGCCTTGAAAAAGAGAGAATTTCAGATAATAAGCCTCTTCAAGGGGGAAACCTCCTTATACACCACATAAATGTCCAAATACAATATGATTCCAAATGAAAATGTCTCCTTGGTATATATAGGAGACTAGGAGGTACAATTACAACTAATGGACCCAAGCCGACATAAATAAAATAACATTACTAATGTAATATGCCCCAATTGTGCCACTATTTAGGGCTTAAAATTCCCCTCCCCTTGAGACAAGTGATGTCTGCAATGCTTGAGTAACTCTGGATGCTTTTGTATAAAAGACTCATCTTCCCAAGTGGAATCTTCAGCCAGTAGTTTCCTCCATTTAATGAGATACTCTGAAATGGATCTATTCCTCAGCTAGTGAATTCTTGTGTCAGTGATGGCTTCAGGCTCCAATATGATTTTTCCTTCCCCGTCAAGTTCTGGCAATATATTTTGAACTGGGATCTTGTCACCTATAACCTTCTTTAAGCATGAAACACGAAAAACTGGGTGTACTCATGAAGATGCAAGCAACTCCAATTTGTATGCCACAGTACCAATATTTTGCAACACCTTATAAGGGCCATAGTACTTTGGTGATAATTTATTATCCTTATTGGCTTGCTTGAGGGACATCCGTTTGTATGGTTGTAGTCTTAAAAACAACCAATCCCCTACTTCAAAACTTCTTTCACTACGATGTTGATCTGTGTGTCATTGCATGTGATTATGTGCCATGGTCAGGTTGTCCTTTAAGATTTGGAGAACTTGTTGTTGATGCTCGATGTGATCTTCCACTACTTGAACCTTAGATTTTTCTTTTAGAGAAGAAGTGATGGAAGGAGGGTGGTATCCATAGAGTT